>MJUU01046894.1:0-47344 GCA_002080025.1 Modiolus philippinarum | reverse complement strand
CTTTTACATGGACCCCTATGGGAAAAGCATATATTGACTATCTCCTCTGAAGCTACTGAAGCAAATTGAACCAAACTTTACAGGAATGATGTATGGAAGGTCTTTTATGGAGATTGCCGAAATTTTTCTGATTCCTATAAAAAATCGCTGCCAGCGCAGAACATAGTCTAACATGGGACCCTAAGGGAAAAGCATCTATTTGCTATCTCCTCTGACGCTACTGAAGCAAATTCAACCAATCTTTACAGTAAGGATGTATGGAAGGTACTTGGATCTGACAAAAAAGATGGCCTCCATTGCAGAACATAGTTCAACAATGGAGCCAGGAATGAGATAACCATCCTTATAATCATCATCTCTGAAATGTATAGAAGGTCCTTTGCAAAAATTATTCATTTCAATAGGATCAGACAAAAAACATGGTTGCTAATGAAGAACATAGCTAAACATTTGTCCCCATTGGTAAGGAAACATCTTTTTTAGTCATGTATGACGTAGAAGCATTTTGCCAGGTGAGCGATACAGGCTCAGTCTCTGAGCCTCTAGTTTATTAAACATAACACTGATTTACACAAAAAGTATAAGGAAGAAGATGTCATCCCAATGCTGGAATTCTTGATTAATAACATATTTGTAGAATTTTGATGACAATTTTTCCAGTAGTCAATAGGGATACATATGGGAACTAATTGTGCGCCACTTATAGCAGATTTGTTTCGTTATTTGTATGAAGCAAGGTTCATACAGGGGCTCTTCAGAAAAAACACAATAAGCTAGACAGATCTTTTCATTTCAGATTCCGTTGTATATATGAAATTCTTTCATTAAACAATCCTCAATTTAAGGATAACCTTCATCTTATATTCTCAAATGAACTCGAAATCAAAGAGACCACTGATACAAATCATCACCACCATAGCTGGATCTATACCTGTATATTGACAACTCTGGACTTCTGAAATCTTAACTTTACGACAAGTGTGATTATTTCAATTTTTCAACAGTAAACTTGCCGTTTTTGAGCAGTACTATTCCCATATCTCCGGTAAATGGCGTGTACGTTTCCAAACTCATTCGCAAACTGTAGTTCGTGCAGCGATTTTGTCAACAGAGCGAAATTGCTGTCTAAAAAACTTCTACTTCAAGAGTATGTTCAGTTACTGTTGCAAATGTTATTTTAGGAGTTTTACGGTCGTCACAATGATTTGACAGACCGTTACAATGTTTCGATTTCCCAAATGAGAATAGATATCTTTGGGTAGATCCAGAGTTTAACCGGACTGATTAACATCGACTCTGACAAAACCGGACTTTTCACTGGCAGTGTGACGGGTGCCACGCGTGGAGCAGATCATGCTTACCATTCCGGAGCACATGATAATATATCAGTTTTTGACATATGGTATGTGTAAATCAATTCCGCTTGTACTGAGTATTCAAAGTACATCTGGTGGGGGGTGGAGATCTCAACGATTTTCCTAATAGTTTATCATTATTTATATGAAGTGGGAAAACCACCTTGGGGGCCTTCTGGTATGTCTTATCATTAGTAATCAAAATATAAATGGTTTTTGTGTGGTATCTCAACCGTTTTCAAGATAATATGACATTCTTTAAGGGCATATCCAAAAGTTTCAGGGGAGATAATAGCATACACGAAAGAAGATAATGTTTTCCCGGGAATATGACGTTGATAAATGTAACGTAACAAAGTAATTTCCATTGTTTCCAAAGAAAAGGTAAATTTTACCTTCCAGTTTGGCGGACTTTAAGGGGTAAACGATGGGAGACTTGTTAAAATGGCATATTTTATTGATTTACTCAGACACGAACTCGGCAACCTATATCGTTTCAGACATATTTGAGAAGCATATTATTGAAAGTACATGATGTAAAAATTTCATATAATCAACAATATGAGATATCTGTAAAAGAGTGTAAAATAGAATTTGTAATGGGACATTTTTTGCCACTTTTACCGTAAAAAAGGGTTACATATTGATTGAATTAGAGGAATAGAATATACGTTCTCATGTAAAATTTATTTTTCTGTAAATCTTTCAAACCTTGACTTTGTTTTTCTTTTACTTTGGAAGCGATTAAATTGGAAATACTTTATCCATTATTTTTCAAACTAGAACTTGATTTTTCTTGAGAAAAAAACCACAAAAATGACAAATTTTTATCCACGATTTCCATGGAAACATGATCGGTGACCCGATATTTTCTTGTCGTTTTTGGAATCCTTGCTACCTGTTGTACAACATATCTAAAAATTGTAAAAATGACAATATAACAAGAAACTGTTAGAAATGCCCATACATGAGTGGTTGGGGCACCTCTTCAAGAGGACATCTGATATGTATCACGCAAATCATCTACATGTAATCTTCAGTAATAAAAAAGTATATGGGGTAGAGAAAGTGATCTCATAAAATAAACTCAAATCAATATTTCCAATACTAAAGGCTAAATTTACTTATTTTACAGAAAATTCGGAGTTCCATAACTCTAGATCTAGAATCAAGAATCAGCCGATGAAAAAAAAAAATCATTTTTTTTTATTTATTTATTTATTTTATTTTATTTATTTATTTATTATTATTATTTATTTATTTATTATTATTATTATTATTATTATTATTCAAAAATCTTGCAAAATTTCAAGAAAAAATTAGGGTTTTTAAGTTAAAGTACGACATGTCGACGGGAAATGCTATTTCTTGCATTTGTGGATATTCAAAGTCTTATAACTATAGGAAAAATCTTCTTACGAAGAAAACGCAACTGGGCTTCTTCTGTCATACCCAACAATCCTCCAAAAAAATACCAAAGCATTCACCAGAAGTGGTACGACATCTGGACAGACGGACACCGGCATACATGTATAAAGAGACAGGCGTATAAAAACTGTCGCAAAGCCTGAATTGCAATCCTCTCAACCTAAATAAAACGCAAGCACGTAATTTGGTCTTCATCATTATTCTTACTATACGAGATATGTTAAGACGTTTATATAGATTTAATATCTACAAAATGCTGTTTTCAGGCACATAGCAACATTTTACTGTCGAATTAGAATTTTCAAGGTTCCAATGACACATGAAAGATGTGCGCTCAGATTTCAGAGTAGTAAGTAGCTTAACAGAGTCATTTTCAACCTTCCAACATCATGCTTATGAAATAATACAGGGGTTGTCAGTTACACACACATACAGCATGCCATTGTATAACCTTTTACAAACTAAACTTTCAAATTTAACGTTTAGATTATTACAATTGCAGTGGAACAAAAACAAAAAACATAGTATATGTTCTAAAAGCTATCATCGTGAGAACTTGCCGCGATAAGGTTGCGGTTCCAGTGAAGAACTTTCAGTTAAGAATCCTTCAAATCACGAAATCAGTAATAATACTATAACGACGAACTAAATTGGTAATGCAGGTCTCGTCAGATTTATTTTTGTAAAAGTAGATTTTTCATGTTAACAGAAGTTAAAATTGCACAGAGAAAGAAAAATATGCATTGACATTGTATTCAGCATTTATAAATTAAAACATTATAGAGAAATAAAAATATACACTGACTGATTTTTTACACACTCATTTTGTGCGCGTGATATCGGCGCATAATTCATAAATACTTCAAGTCCTTGGTATGTTTTCATATGTACCAAAGGGGAAAATGATCGTATGATACTAAGTGAATTCCAATACGTACGTTGAGTATTACTTTTAGTATTTAATGGCATTTTCATTGTTATGTGAACTTATCTGATAATTTCAGAAGTTATGAAATCTTTAAAGACAGATTGAAGGAGAATGAGGCAACATTCGGTTAAGGCACTAAAAGTTACAAGTTGGTTTTCGATAAAGCTTTACATACAAACCTCTCAGACGACAGATCAATTATAATACTTTTCATATAGATATTTATGAAATATGCCCAGATAAGCACAAAATTGAGTGTGTGAAAAAAATCAGTGGGTATTTTGATTCCCATCGCAGTTTTAAGGTCGGATCACAACAAAATCGATTAGAATTTCCCAACAATTTGCAGAATTAAACTTTAGAAAATTAACTTCCAAAAAATAAATTGAAATTTTGGGTCACGGACTATATCATTAACAATCTTTTTCCAAAAATGAGATATTTTTAGTTGTAATGGTAAACAAAATTTTCATTTTTTTTTAAATTATTCATGGATGAATTATATATATAGCTAGGCTCTGTGTCAAACTTTCTAAAAGCAAAAAGAAAAGTGGGTCTCTACAAATTTTCGTAATGATTTCTATGTCGAATATTTTTGAAATTACCTGCCTTCTTTAACTTTCCATTTCAAGGATTTTACAGTACAAACATCCTCCTTAATTGTAGGTAAAAATGTAATCTAGATCATTAGAAATGGACCATTTACTTGTGCTGTAGGCGAAATATTTTGAAGATTTGTACAATTCTTTAATTCAAAATATCTATCAAAGCATACAACATCAATTCAAAATGGTAGAATACTACAGAAACACTTTCTCACTGATATTTTAATTTTTGCTTGTGTAAAACGAATTCTCAAGGCATATTTTTAATTTCTCAGTACAGTTGTATTTTTGGTGTGTGTTTAAAAGTCTCAGTGCATATTTTTTGTATTTTTCGGAGTAGTTAAGATTGCTAAATATGCAAAACTAGACAAAAACAGCGTGCCATTCAATGTGTGCATACCATTCGGAAACTTTTGTATTAATTGGAACAAAAGTATGTTCCGTTTTAAATTGCAAGTGAGAAATATGTTTTTGTATTCAGTTTGATATAATATACCTTCATTCTGTTACTACCAAACAATTCAATAAAAAAAACATATTCTGTATTCGACAACTTCATCAATGGTTTTTCTTATATGTGACAAAACAGCATATGACATTAGTTTCATTTTTTCGGTAATTTTAATTAACAATGAAGGGATATTGAGTAAATGAAAATGAGACATAGTCTCTACAAATACATTGTAAAACTAAAAATTGAAACTACGCTTTTATTGTTGTTCTTTATCTTGAAGTCACCGTGAGGCCTTCAAAAATGAGCTTATATCATACCTGACGGCCTCTAGCACCGGTTTCAGCAGAATCTTTCATTTCTCATCCTCAATTTTATGAAAATGTTGTCATAGAATGTCAGAAACTGATAAAAGAAATCCAGAAAAACTTGGACGTAACATACATTCATTACGTTATAGTGGATAACAACGGGATGTTCGACGCAAATCCGCTAAACTGGCTTTGAAATCCGATGACAAATATACAGATACTGCTGATGTCTACTAAAATACATTACGGCTTATAAACATATACGTGTAGGTATAAACATATACGTGTAGGTGGTGTTTATGTAGGTAATCATTGAGTAAATTGGGACCCAAGAATGTCCAAGATAGTAATGACAGTTATGATAAGGAGATAAATATTATATATTTCCAGTTCTTTTTGTCTGGGTAATTTCATTTATTTTAATAATGCGTTTGTTTTGATTATCTAAAAAATTGTTTATGGAATTACGACCAATTCTGAAATTTATCTTGGGATAAAAAAAATGATGCATTCCGAATAGCATAAATTTGAAAATTGCAAATTATACTTTTACTCAAAATCGTAAAATGCAACAGCTTTATATATTTAAAGTTTCCTGAACAGATATATCATGATAAGGAGGGGTATTTGCCATAAATGGTAAAATTTCCCGAGCCTGGAATGGGAAATTGTATTTTTGGCAAATATCCCTACATCAATGTTATTTATGTTTAATTACACCAAATATCTCATTCATCAAATCGCACAGTTGACTTTGGGACGAAAACCAAGGGGTATTTGCGAAATAATACCACGGCTATTGACCAGTCAAAATACAGCTTACTTACATATTGTGTAATTATACACATTATAAACATACTTCAACAAGTATTTCCAAAAGTGTTAATTTAAATATTTTACAAAAGGATATGGAGTAAATGAACATAAGAGCATAAAACATATGTTAACTTTTAATGAGCTGTATGTCCATATCGTAAATTAATTTCTCATCAGTAGCACTAGAACCCAAATATTTGAAATCCATAACTAAAAAAATGTTTAAAACGCATTAAACCAAACGAAATCCGAATTTAAGTTATATCAAATATAGCTAAGGACAAAACTACGATGGAGGGATTTAAACCTTAGGTTTTAGAAATTACATAATAGATAATAGTAATTGAACAAGATGTATCAATGAAATATTATCTCATGTACAAGTACACCATATCTAAGAAATAGAGATAATAGATCTCTAACATGGAAAACTGTTTAACCAGTTACACACTGCATTAAAAGACAAACTCATGTATTAAATATTTTTCGAAAGGATGTGGATTAAATGAGCATGAGACCATAAAACATATGTTAACTCCAACTGCAAAGAATTAAACATTTTCCAGACATAACCCCTCCTAAAAATAAGTAAAAATGGTTTTCTAGAGACGTTACGGTACTGTCCTTTCTTTTTCGAAACAATTCTGATCGTATCATTCTCATTTTAGCAATCTGTTGACGAAAAATTGTCTAATTTACACTATCCGAAAATTACCTCTGTTATCGCGAAACCATATTTGGAATATAAAACAACGGCAGTAGATTGGTTAATTTTTTAGATTATCCATTATAGTTCTACGCAATTGTAATACGTAGGGTCAGCATTATGTACATCTGGCTACACCTAGGCCCAAATACGTCAGCCTTACACATGTCATGTTACCTTGACCTCAGTTTCATGGATTGTTTATTTCTGTACCTCAACTTCATGATTTATGGCTATTGATTTTACATCTTGTGATTTACTCAGGAAAATGTTATGTCTTTGTGACATGATCTTGTGTTTGCACTAGCTAGTAGACCAGTATCTACATCTATCTACAAATTGGTTAATTTTGTGATATGATAATTCATGACACTAATGCTCATACTTCTTGGTGGTTTAAAGGTCCATACTGTAAAAATCATTAAAAGACATTCTGTAAATAATGGTTATTATAGATTCTGTATATTTAAGACATGAATTCATCCAATGTTGCATGCCTCGTTATCGAACAAATATGTTTAATTATGTGTTATATGTGTTAATGTTTTATGTTATGTGTTTATTTGTACATACTATAAATATTTCATGCACATCTGTATGTAATATGTATATACCCTAACACCTAAAGTCAACAATGGCTAATTTAAAAATAGGTTCATTTAATGCTAAAGGTTTGGGAAATGAAAAGAAAAGGAGAGAAGTTTTTAATTGGTTGCGAGACAAAAAATTAAACATATACATGATACAAGAAACATATTTTACTAAAGAAAAGGAAAAAATTATTGAACAAGAATGGGGATTTCAATGTATATTTTCACATTGTTCTACACAAAGTGCTGGAGTTGCTTTACTCTTCAACAATAATTTTCAGTTTTCTATTTTGAACACCGTAAGTGATACTAGTGGTCGCTACATTATTTGTGAATTAAAATTAAATGATGAAATAGTAATTATATCCAACTATTATGGACTAAATACAGATAATACAGAGCTTCTAGAATCTTTTATGATAGAAGTTGAAAAATTGAATGATAAGCCTCTTATATGTGGTGGAGACTGGAATTTGGTTCTGGATAATATAGATAAAAAAGGGGGAAGTACAATACTATCACATACAAAAAATAGACAATTATTAAAGTCCTTTATAGATAGAAATAGTTTGACTGATGTGTGGAGGACTTTGAACCCATTGAATCTCAGATTTACATGGCGACAAAGAACTCCAAATATTCAGTGTAGATTAGACTTTTTTCTTATATCAGTAGGTATATTAAATGTAGTAAGTAATGTTGACATACAATATGGTTATAAAAGCGACCATTCTCTGATTACTTTAGAAGTAGAGAAAGACCATTTAAAGAGGGGTAAGGGGTTCTTTAAATTAAATACATCTCTTCTTTTAGATAAAACATATGTTGAAATGATAAAAAAAAACTTATTCAAGACAAAAAAGCACTTTACAGAGAGCAAAATTTAAATCCATCCTTGAAATGGGAAGTAATTAAAAGTGATATAAGAGGTGAAACAATTAAATATTCATCAACTATCATGAAGGAAAATAAAAATAATATACAAAATATAGAAAAAGAATTAAATGAGTTGCAAAATAAAAGAGATATAATTAACAAGGAAGATCTTGAAAATAAACAAAAAGTTTTGGAATGTGAACTTAAACAATACTATGAAAAAAGGACAGAGGGGGCAATGATAAGAGCAAAGGCCAAATGGTTAGAAGACGCAGAGAAAAATACAAAGTATTTTTTTAATCTTGAAAAGAGAAATTATTTGAATAGATCTATACAGAAATTGATAAATGATGAGGGGGAACTTATAACTAATTTTAAGGAAGTCTTATTGGAGGAAAGGAATTTTTATAAATCGCTATATGCTTTGAATAATAAACATTACGATAATTTTGAAGAAATAAATAGATTTTTCTTCCCTGATAATATTCAACTGCCAAAACTTAGTGATGAGGAAATAAATATATGTGAAGGGCATATAACTAAAGAAGAATGCACTTCAGCTATTAAGACTTTTAAAAATGGAAAGAGTCCAGGAACAGATGGCCTTCCTGCTGAGTTCTATAAAATATTTTGGAATGATATTATAGATCTGATATTAGATTCTTATCAATATAATTATGATCAAAATGAAATGTCCATATCACAAAAACAGAGCATAATAACTTAACTTCCAAAAGCAGAGAAAGATACAAAATATTTAAAGAATTGGCGTCCTATATCTTTGTTAAATGTTGACTATAAATTAATGACAAAGTGTTTGGCATTCAGGCTTAAAAAAGTCCTTCCAAAAATTATTCACAGTCACCAAACAGGTTTTATGCAAGGGAGATATAATGGTGATAATATTCGAAACATTTTAGATATTATAGAAATAGCCGAGGAGGAAAACTTGTCATGTATTATATTGTCTGTTGATTTTGAAAAAGCATTTGACACTCTGAGTTGGGCTTTTCTTCAAAAATGTTTAGATTATTTTAATTTTGGGCCATCATTTAAAAGATGGACGCAAACTTTGTTTTACAACATAACTAGCTGTGTGCTAAACACAGGATGGGCAACTGAATTTTTCCAAGTTGAGAGAGGGGTTCGCCAAGGATGTCCTATATCCCCCTACTTATTTTTAATAGCGGTAGAAATAATTGGCATAGCTATTCGACAATCAGAGGAAATTAAGGGGTTTAAATACAAAGATAAAGAAACTAAATTGTCTCAATATGCTGATGATACACAACTTATATTAGATGGGTCAGAGGTTGTATTAAAAAAATCTTTGGATATATTGAATAATTATTCAAAGATAAGTGGACTAAAAGTCAATCTAAATGAATCTGAATTGATACCATTAGGACACTCTAAAATGGAAATATATACACATAATTTCTCACCAGGCATAAAGATAACAACTGATAAGATAAAACTTCTGGGAAGTACTATCCCAATAAATGGGAATGAAAATGAATTAATTGAAGATAATTATACTTTTAGAAAAAAGTAAATTGAAAAAATAGAGGGTGGACTTAATTTAACAGATATACAGACTTATGCCAAATCTGTTAAATTTCAATGGATAAATAAATTATACAGTCAAGAATACCTTGCCTTTTGGAAAGAATTGATCTTCCAACGCTGCCCATTATTACAAAATAACATTATATGGGAGTGTAACTTGAGCTCTCAAGATGCACAAAAGTTATGTATCAAGTCCAAATTTTGGAAAGACTTGATAATATGGTATGCATCTATTAACTTTGATTGCACTGATTGTCGTGTTCTTAAGTCAGATTATGTATGGTATAACTCAAAGTTAAAAATAAACCAAAATATCTTTTATTATAAAAACCTTTTTGACAAAGGAATAAGAAAGGTTGATGATTTTTTTTATGATAATGATAAAATACTATCATATCAAAATTTTATTCAGAAATTTAATGTTAATCTTAATTTTATAACATATTATGGTATCATAACAGTCATAAATAAAAATTATAACGATGGTAGACCTGAAGTGAAGGTACCACTTATAGAAAATATGTTACATAGAAAAGATGTATCAAAATACATATATAGATTATTTAGAGATAAACATAATGAAACTTTTTTCGTGAAAGGTATAGAGAAATGGGAACAAAAAATTGGTATTGAAATTGATAGTGCTACTTTGTTTAATGAAATATATAGTACAACAAATGATACTAAACTTAGAAACTTCCAATTCAAACTTTTACATTATATTCTTCCAAACAATAAATTGTTACAAAATATGGGTATAAGAGATAGTAGTTTGTGTAATTTTTGTAGAGAAGAAGAAGACTCTTTGATTCATTATTTATGGGATTGTCCTATTTCAAAACAATTTTGGGATCTGCTAAATACTTGGTTATCTGATATTTTAAATATAGAAACTTTGGAATTAACCCCTGAGGTGACCATTCTTGGTATTTTACCAGAAGAAATTTCATCCTTAAAAATTATTCCTTTTTTATTACTATTGGCAAGAAATTATATCCACTGTTGCAAGTGGACCAATTGTCTACCACTTTTAAATATATTTAAACTAAAAATAAAACAAAGAGAGAAGATAGAGAAAATAAATGCCATGATTGAAAATAAAATATACAAACACAATGAAAAGTGGGGTATTTTGGAGGACATCAATTTGAATGATGATCCTTAAGTTGTTCACCTAAATTTTTGTTTTGTTTTTTTTTTTTTTTATTGTATTGTATATTAACTACATTTACTATAAAGTTTACTATTATACTACAGTGATGCATACCTATTTACATTGAATATTTTATTTCCTTATTCAGTATGTACAAATAATTGTCTTTTGTTTGTGTTGTCCTTGTGTGTGTATGTAATGTGTTATATTATATTTAATTTACAAAAATAAAAATAAAAAAAAACTACACACTGCATTAAAAGACAAACTCCTGTATTAAATATTTTTCGAAAGGATGTGGATTAAATGAGCATGAGACCATAAAACATATGTTAACTCCAACTGCAAAGAATTAAACATTTTCCAGACATAACCCCTCCTAAAAATAAGAAAAAATGGTTTTCTAGAGACGTTACGGTACTGTCCTTTCTTTTTCGAAACAATTCTGATCGTATCATTCTCATTTTAGCAATCTGTTGACGAAAAATTGTCTAATTTACACTATCCGAAAATTACCTCTGTTATCGCGAAACCATATTTGGAATATAAAACAACGGCAGTAGAATACCGAAGGAACAAGGCACAAGATTACACAAATCAAAGTCCAGAGACAAGGCAAAAGCAAGAACACCAAAAGACGGAAGACCAAAGACACCACATGCCCACAAAACACACGAACATTACATATACAACACAAAAAACTAAAGCACTAACAGTGTGAACTCTCAATAAACAAGAGTGACACCAGGTGCCCCGGAAGGGTAAGCATGTCCTGCTCTGTGCATAGAGTCAATGAGTCAATTTTCTTCAAACATACAATACTGAAAAGTCATTTAAACTTGACATTTCGATTACTACAAATTAAAACAAAACCGCTGATTGTTAAGCAGAGATAATTTTCACGGGTGCAATAGTGAAGAAATTCAATATTCAGTAGAAAATACATGGTAAATTTTTGCGAATTTGTTACCTGTAAAAATCATTGAAGGTGCTAATTTGTATGAATTTCATTATCTCCCTTTGTAACTTATTCAAAACGAACATCTTCCCTTGCAAAAAGTTTAATTTTCATATATTTTCATTATTTTTAGATATCATCGCAGAAAATATAGAGTAAAAGAATGTGTTTTAAATGACAGGATAAATATATTTATTATCAACCGAAAATAAATATATGCAAAAAATTTACAACTTCATTAAAGTTTAACGAAAAACATTTGATGTATTTATTTATTTCTATCAGTGATAAACAGAGTTATCTACCTAACCCCTAACGGAGTACCCAAATTGCACAGGGTACCAACATTGCACCAATTAATATGAGAAAGGGGGTGGTCAACGTACTATTCATTGAACAAGGTGCATCAACTTATTTTTTTGTCATTTTATTATTATTTGCATATAGTGAAGTGAGCACAATAAATTTATCTTCCCCAAAGAAGTTTAGAATTAAAAGAATAAAGAGTAAATCATCATGCGGTGATGAAATTAACGACCTTTCAATAGCAATTGCGATTGATTTGATACTGGACACTACCGCAATGGAAGGGAAGGCTTGGCGCGTCATAAAACCTGTTTAACCCACAATTTCTTTTGGAATACCTGTACCAAGTCAGGACTATTGTGGTCGGCAATTTTGCCGGTGGTTTCCACCTGTTTGTGGCTTTTTGTCTCATGAACTTAAGCTGTGGACAGTCTGTTCGGTAATTTTGTTATTACCCCCATTGACCAAAACATGTAACATATAAAATATGACACAGTGCCAATTCCATGAAAACAAAACCACTTCTAATGTTGAGAAAAAAAGCAGGTTAACTAGGGCATTTTCTGTATTAGATAAGATAGTGATGCCCGTAATTATCAGATTTACTTCAATTTGACGGGGTGAAATGCGGTCCAGCAATGGTCGAACAATGTCGTTTAAAATGAATTTGAATGATAGAATTTACAGTGATTTTATGTTTTGAGTAACTATAGGAAGTTAATATCCTGTTACTTTTCACACTCAACTATAGATAGTCTTAACTATTGTAATTTTTAACATTTGCAACTTACGTTTTATTGTATTTTGGAAATACGTTGACGCGGTAATGATTAGAGTTAGTTTAAGTGTTAGAGTTTGTGATAGGTCAAAAGCTTGCGTTTTGGCTCGTGTTTGAGTTATGCTTATTCATCATGAACACATGTATTTACATGTATTACATAATGCTTATTTTCACTGATTGATGTTCAAATTTACAGGAAGTAAATCAACAACATTCAAAACAGTATAAATGTAATGCAAAACAATGTGAAACTTTTTTCGTTTAGTAGTATTTCCCTCGTGCCTTTCAATTTCTAACTTTTTTTGTAATTTTGTGCCATTTTGGTTTATGGTCCTCCAGATATATTGACTTGATCTGCGTTCACTGACCCGAACACCGATTATATTGAAATTTGCAATATCTAAATTTTATAAAATTTTGTTTAAAACTAAGGAGTATCTCCCTCATGCATAGCTCTGTCCTTAGCTGAATTTTGGCTTTTCTATTTAGATCCCTTTGGTAATTTGTTTTCTATCAGGTTTTACACGTTTTTCGGTTAACGGACTTCCAAATGTTTTGGATTGATCTGCACTGATGAGACATAAGTTGTCGAAATGCACATATGCAGAAAAGAAATTAACAGTAACTACGGTATTTTGTTATTTAATAAACATAAATTGTCAAAATAAAAATATGTAGAAACTCAATTTACACTATACATGTAGTTCTGTATTTTTTGGGGGTGATAGGAATATAAGATTTTTACGATCTCAAATATTCTTTTCATCTTCGCTATCGTTTTACGAGAAAAAAGGACATTTTCAGCTAGATTTCACGCGTACAAATGTACGTCTTTACGAGTTTGACATAACCGGTATTGACTCAATCCTGGATTGACTCACTGATAGTGTGACGGGTGCCGCTAGCGGTGCAGGACATACTTAACCTTCCGGAGCACCTGATGTCACTCCCGGTTTTCATGGGAGTTCACACTATGAGTGCCTTAGTTTATAATGTCGTCTTTTTATTTCCGTGCATTGAAGCTGTCTCACGTTTGTGTTGTGTCTTTGTTTTTCTCTGTTGCTGTTTTTGCTATGTCTTTGGGTTTCGATTTTTGTGGTCTTCGCTTCCCTTGTTCCTTCGGTATTCTACTGGCGTTGTTTCACTCAAAGTAAAATCTAAAGACCTAACCTTTTTAACCCTATCAGTGTCACTTTCACGCCCTGAAACGATATTCTGAACCAAAATTTAAAAGTCATGGATTTCGATTTTCGATCCCTACACTCTCAACCTCCAGATCATCCCAAACTAAAGTTGAACATACTTGAAGAATTTAGAAATATTTCAATTTGAGACAGAGCGTATATTTCAAAAATTAAGTGTAAAGACGTTGATTTGAGAAACAAGGTTTTAAACGTATCGGATGAATCTTAATTGCCGCCCAACCACTGATTTAAGAAATTTACTGTCTATCAAAATTCTAACCCCTTAAAAATACTACGGCTTCATTCCGTGTATGGCACTCGATAGATGTCCTTAGTACTGGATTTGACTTCCTATTTCGGTATTTTTGGTATTGAGTACTTCTTTTTTTACTATTTTTTGGATTATTACTTTCCAAATTATTTGATTCTAGTGCTACTGATGAGAGGTTACTCCTTGAAACACGTGTACAGCATATCAAAATTTTACTGTTCATGATGCAACTTTGGTATTTTTGTATTTTTAAGACTTGCATATGTTTCCACACTTACCTTTAAACAAAAAGATATATTACTGAGTCTAGAAACTTTTAAATTTTTGTTTAGTTTTTGACAGAAGTTGCCACTTGACACAGTTACTTCAGTAATTTTGTTCTTTACCTTTGTAGTCCTTGGTAATCTTACTGTTTTCGCACTTTGTATTGGCCTACTGTTTTGAATATATATACATTTGTAGTTATTTCATATATCTACGACTTGTCAGAAATACAGATATTTTTTTCTTTCTTCGAAGAGTATTTGATTTCTACGTTTGAAAAAGTAATACCTGATATATAAGGAAACGAGTTGATGTAGACCTTCAATAATATTCTGATTTATTTCAGATGTACATAATATTTATGAAATGGAACTTGCATGGTTCAGTGGAGAAAAAGTTATTTATACTGCAGATTTTATTTCACTCGTATCGAAAATAGAAAGAACAGATACCTCCCTGTGTAAAAGGAAGGGTCCGATCACAACTGGTAAGAGTACAGTTATTTCAGATAGACCTATCTGTATGATTAATGCTTCGGTAATTCCCATTAGAATATTATCTTTAGAATAAGTTTGTTTATCATACTATTTTTATCTTGTAGAAATTATGGTACCAGAATCAACAGTTTAATAAAGAAAAGCATAATATTCAGTCAATAAACAGTGTTCGTTCTCGTATTGAAATACTTATTCACTAGTGAAAGTTAAAGAAAAAGTGTTCGTTATCGTGAAATAAAGACTGCCCGTGGGTTATCGCGATAGTGGTATTGACTGAGATGGTAGTAATGACCGAGCCGATGGCTATCTCACGATAATGACTACGGTTTCAATTACTTGTTTTTATTTCAATGAGGAAACCATGACATTTCACATTTAAATGATATGTAAATTTCTTATGGTTTGTTGTCCGATGAATGCTATATACCTCCATTGTATTTCAACATTTATTGTAAAAACTCGAGGGACATTTAAAGCTTTAAGATGTACAAGCCACCGAAATAATATTTATCATGCATCATAATTGTCTTGAATCTGGAGATATTATGCTACAATCACATTCAGGCACTACTGTGTGGTAATGCCCGACATTATCACATCACATGGTATTTCCCGCTTCATTTTAACATACATTAATTAATAAAAAGACATCCAAATTCACTGTTATGAAACAAAATATATTAATAGTAAAATAACTCTTGTAGAATTTTACAAGACTATTTTACGAAAGACGTTTAACTCGTGAAAATTCACAGCATTTTAATCTAAGAAAGGTAGTGTTTTTGTGTATGTGTCTGTGAGAAAAGCATAGGAAATCGAAAAAAAAACTTCAATAAGAAAAAAATGTTCGCAGTCCTGTCGATTTCCAACTCAAAGACGAAAAACTTCTTCATATATAATTATGGTGACTTTATGATTAAGAGCAACAACAAGAGCGTTGTTCCATTGCTTGTTTTATCATGTTTTTTAAGAGACATTGTTTCATGTGCTTCATGTGCATTTACTACATATATCTTTCCTTGTAGACAAGTAGAAAACATACAATTCCCCGTGGTAGAGATGTATGCTCTTTATTTTTCTCAGATATGGTGTACTTGTACATGAGATAATATCTCATGTGTACACTTTGTTCAGTTACTATTATCTAAATTTATGTAAATTCTAAAACCAAAGGATTAACTCCCACCATCGTAGTTTTGTCCTTAGCTATATTTGATATTACTGATTATTCGGATTTCGTTTGGTTTTCATTTTTTGAAATTATGGATTTCCTTTGTTTGGGTTCTAGTGCTGCTGATGAGGAATAAATTTCCGAAATGGCCATACAGCTCATTAAAATTATTGCAGTTGGAGTTAACATATGTGTTATGGTCTCATGTTCATTTACTCCATATCCTTTCGTAAAATAAGTGATAGGATAAAAAAAGAATATTCTAAATGTCTCATAAAAGTATAGCATTGTCGCAAATAAAAAAAAATGATATTTGCACACTTTTGTTAAAACGTGACTAGTTAAACTTACATTAATGTTTCTTTCATGTAGAATTATATGTCTTTGCCTCAGAATTGAGAAGTTGTATGTAGCGTGTCTCAAGTTTGAATTTTTAACAGATGTAAACCTAACGGAGCACTTGGTGTCAATCCTATCTTAGTTTTATGGGAGTTTTGCTGTATAAGTGCCTAAGTTCTAAATGTTTTGCCTTTATCTCCATATAGCGTGTCTCCTTTGAATCATCAAATAAATTTTTAACAGATGTAAACCTGACGGAGCACCTGCTGTCAATCCTATCTAAGTTTTTATGGGAGTTAACGCTGTATGAGTGCCGAAGTTCTAAATGTTTTGCCTTTATCTCCGTGTTATGTGTCTCATGTCTTTGTTTTTCTGTATTAACGTTTTTTTCATATATCTGACCTTTGGTTTTTGTAAATACCACATCATGTGTTTCTTAGGTATTCTACTATCATCATTTGAAATTGAAAAATTTGATTTCGTTGCTGCTTTCTCGTTACCGTACCTTAATCTTTTATTTATTTATTTTTGGTTGTACCATTTATATCGTTTTGTCCTGTGCCTGGATATTTGGAAGGGTAACAGAGACAGACATTACTGAAACTGTCTTAAAACCAATTGAAATGAATTCCCGTTTACGTTCACATGATGTTGTAATATTTCTGATATCAGGTAATAAATTGATATTCTTTATCAACTAGTTCATTAAATTTTTTTCAGATACAAAGCCATGCATTCAACTTGCGTTAGAAATTGACCAAGTTTACAAAGGTTTTGTCATCCAAGTGTATTTACCAAGTACTGCCATTGTATTGATGCTATGGTTAGGGTTTTGGGTTCACTTTAGAGAGGTCAGCAGCAGGATTCGCGTGGTGACCGTAGCATTTACTGCAATGGTAACACAGATGGTTGGAGTGATGATTGTATTCCCAGATACTGTAGAATTAGAACCATTACTGATATGGAACGGATTTTGTTTGGCGATGAACCTGGTTGCATTCATCGAATTCATAGTGGTTCACAACTTTGATTTAAAGTATGAACTCAAAAAGAAACAAAACCAAGAGATAAACATTACTCGTCAATCATCAACGTCGAATTACAATTCACCAAAGGTAGGTAAACACAACATATGATATGTTACCAACATATGATATGTTACCATATATTTTGTCCCAATGAAAAAGTGTCCATATTGGATATCATTTAATGAGATTTATTCCGTGAGGATAAAATACCTTTGATATCCTATCCCTGGATACTATTTTCCCGTGTAGATATGTTCCTTTTGATAGTTTTTTTGACATTTCTATCTCGCAGATATAATATCGTAATCATTGATTTTTATAGTAAGGGAAAATATCAGAATATGTAAAAGTTTGGTAAATATGTGTCAAGCATGCGTTATGAGACTAAATATGAGGTACTAAAGGGGACTATGGTAAAATAAGCCAGAAATAACGAAAAGTACCGAGATCCACCATTTGTACCGAAGCACCTGTGGGGAATGTATTAAAGTAGGGATAAAATAAATTTGTTTACATAAATATATGTTCACAAAGTATAATAGTGCATGCATTTCATATATTTGTTGCATCAAATATGTTGAATTCGTTATTGTTATTCCCTTGGAAGAGGAGAAAGAAAACCCTGTAGTATTTGTTAGATTTTAGAAATCTCGCACCATATCATCCTGCTGTGGACCCTTTTACTTTAACGTGTAATTCTATAATCATGCCATGCATGCTTTGTGAAGTGTATTATTTTTAGAGTAATAGTTTAAAATTGCTAAACTTGGAATGTATGATAGTGTATCCATATAAGATATTCTCTCAGGAACAAGACCATCATAACTGAAATGTATTCAGAGCACTTATCTTTTGCCCGGGGAATGTTTTTACGGACTCGGCATGTCTCTTTGGTGCAGATCTAATTTACCTGAAACCGAAACATACGAAAGAACTGGAGGTAAATTACTTCCAGAAGAAAAAAACAAAATAAAGTATGGGGAAGGCTATTCACAAGTAAGATGCTACTTAGGTCTAAACCTTAAGATATTGAAGTTTCAAAATAAAATTGGTTTTCATGCAAACTGCAGCATAAGAGCTAAAAATCACTTGATTGTTTTATTTTTTATTGCTTTTCGACCACCAAATGCAAATTTACACCAATAAAGCCCACCTCAGAAAACAACCGGTTTCACACTTTTACATCGAGTTGGGAGAAAAGCCGTATACGTAATGCGTTATAAAAATGCTGAACCGAAACTTATGGAAACGTCGGGTCAATGTGAGTCCTTTACTTTGGAATGAATTTTGGAAAAAAATCTAAGTCAGGATATGTATTTCAAGTACTTTCTGTGATCAAATTGAAAGACATGGTCACAAGTTATCATTGTCAAATAGATGTCACTTGAACATAGTTCATCACATCACATAGATTCAATCATTTGTAACCACCTATTGACTAAGGCTGACCAAGAAAATAGCGAAGGTTGACTAGAACATTGCAGGTCTTATAGGAAGCAGGAGTTGCTTGCTGTACTAGTGCACCTGGTCTCAATTATAGTATATATTTGTTCTCTATCAGTTTTTGAATATTTTTGAGTATATGGTCTTCCAAACGTTTAGATTTTATCTGCACTGAAGAGACATAAGTTGTCGAAATGCGCATATGCAGAAAGTAAATTCACAGTAACCTCGGTATTTAGTTATTTGTTACCACTGGGTCGATGCCAAAGCTGGTGGACTGTTAGTCCCCGAGGGTATTCACCAGCCCAGTAGTCAGTACTCCGGTGCTGACCCGAAAGCCGATTATTTTTGGAACCTTACAATATCTAAATTTTTGTAAATTTTGTTGAAAACTAAGGAGTATCTCCCTCATGCATAGCTCTGTCCTTAGCTAATTTTGGCTTTACATTTAGATCATATTGGTTATTTGTTCTCTATCAGTTTTTAAATATTTTTGAGTATATGGTCTTCCAAACGTTTAGATTTTATCTGTACTGAAGAGACATGAGTTGTCGAAATGCGCATATACAGAAAGTAAATTCACAGTAACCTCGGTATTTAGTTATTTATATTGGGTCCGTGTTGTTCAACTGTGTATTTGTGCGTCTTTGTTTTTTTTTTCGTGCTGTGCTCATGTTATGTCTTTTTAGCTCACCTGGCTATGCCAGGATGAGCTTTTGCCATCACTTTGCGTCCGTCGTCCGTCCGTCGTCCGTCGTCTGTCGTCCGTCGTCCGTCTGTCCGTCCGTCATTAGCTCACTTTCAAAAATCTTCTCCTCTGAAACTACTGGAGGNTCATATAATATAAATGTTTAGTTACATAGTTTGAAAATGAGACCCTTTAACATATAAGTTGATTTGAAGTTATGTATTGGCCATGGTCCAGGTGAGCGATACAGGCTCTTGATAGCCTCTTGTTTCTTTGTTTATCTGGTGTTGCCGTTGTCCTTGAATTGTTCGTTAGACCCTTTTGGTTTTTTATTCTCTATCAGCCTTTACATGTATTTCGGTTCATGGACTTCCAAATGTTTGGATGTGATCTGCACTAAAGAGACGTTAATTGTCGTAATGTGCATATGCAGAAACTAAATTAACAGTAACTACGGTATTGTGTTATATGTTACAACTGGGCAGATGCCTCTGCTGTTGGACTGTTAGTTCCCGATGGTACCCACCAACCTGGTAGTCAGTACTTTGGTGCTGACCCGAAAACCGATTTTATGTCAAAACTTCCATTATCTTAATTTTACAAAATTTTGTGTTAAACTAAGGAGTATCACCTTAATGTATAGCAATGTCCTTAGCTTAATTTGGCTATTCTATTTAAATCCTATTGGTTTTTTTCTCTATCAGCCTTTAAACGTATTTCAATTCATGGATTTCCAAATGATTTGAGTTTATGTGCACTGAAGAGATAAACATTGTCGAAATGCGCATATGCAGAAACTAAATTAACATAACTACGGTATCGTGTTATTTGGGCTGACGGTTTGGTTCACGCTTGCTTTGCCAAAGTTTGACTGCATATGTTGTTTTTCAACCTATGAAGAAAAAGCAAAACTATAAAAAAAGGTTGATAACAAAACATTTTTTTTTAAATTCTGCTTTATTCCTAACAATAAGTAAACAAAACGGTATGGAAGGTTGATTCACGGGAACAGAAAGAGGTCTCTATTTCGAAGGTTGAATAAGAGGCAGAGTAGGAGAAAGTTGATAAGTTTTATCATGTGAACAACAAACTGCTAGGTTTTTATGTCTTTGTTTACTAGCTGTCTAACGTCATTGATTTCTGTGTTCTCGTCTTTAGACTTCGATTTTTGTAATTATCATTCCTTTGTTCCTTCGGTACTTAATTGCCGTTGTTTCACATTTTTAATATAAATACTGTCGAATTGACCAATCCTAAAAGATATCGAGTCAACATTTTTAAAACCTGATATTCTGACTCACTGATGTACACAAAAAAAGTTATTTTGACCAAGAACATATACCATTTATGCATTATGTCTTTGCTTTCAGATCTTTACATCTCTATACAGTTTTTCTTTTTGGACTATAGTAATGTTTTACATGCATTTTAAACAGATACTAATTTTTTTCTCCATCTTAATCATTAGACACATTTTTTTCCGAAGTGATTCCTCGTCAATACCTTTATGAAATTGGCGTATTTATTTTTCTAAAAAAGATTTTAACAAGTTAGCTCATCTGCGCGTTCTGTACCTGCTGGCTTTTCGTTCAACAACCCGTTGATTAGTTGATGTAGTAGAACTTCTAAAACCTAAACAATAACTTTTATGTTCCAACAGTATGTGTTTATTAATTGCGTTTCAAATTTATATATAAAAAAGTGGAAATAAATGGAAATGAGATGCTATAAGTAGCGGATCTGTGTTTATTAAATATATAAGTGTTATTCAAAGGCGTCATCATCATAATCAAAACAAATCTTCAACATAAACGTCTCTCTGACATATTAATATATCAAATCACAAAGAAAATCAGAACAAAAGACCATTATAATTGATACTAAAGGGAATTTTAAACTCCGGATTTTAAATCCTTTTTTAATCCTTTTTAAAATATTAGCGAAAATCAATGTACAGAAAAATGTCATTAAAAACCTGTTTATAAGTAAATGCATATTTAAGGCAATTGGCGAATGGGAAATAGTGTTTCAGACTTGGTGGCACTCTATAAAAAAGGAAAATACAAAGGGATCTCATCATGAATCATTCTCGGTTAGTAGTTCAGTTACCAATTTATTTCTTTTTTTTCTGCTGAAATTCCAGTTTAAAGATGGTATGTGTTTGATGAAGGGTCACGGAATAATATCGCACAACAAACAACAACAACTCCTCTTTTTTGCATGACACACAGAGTCTACCCAGTGTCTACGGGCAAACATCTTTCTTATCTGTAGGTCAACATGTATGTTTCATCTTCTCCTTTTTCGTGCAATCTACACAGGGGTGATGCCTCAATTTGTATATTTTTAAAGTATTTTTATTTCATTTCATTAAAGTAAACACAAGATGTTCAATATTGAACTTTGTTCTTTCGTACTGACAACCGAAGCAAGATTCAATGAAGTAGATCTTGGGATAATCATGCATGTATCCATCAACGCTCATAAGAGTCTATATTTTTCAAGTAGCACTAACGATGTGCAATTCAAAGAAATTAGTCATTATCTGCAACATCAAAATGAAGTCTTGTGTGTCACTGATATTGTAATGTTCAAAGCTATAGGTGGAAAGCTGATTTCGATAATATCACATGTCAGTAGGATTAATAACAAAATACCGAAGTTACTGTTTTAGATAATGTTGACATCATTTCTCAATAAAACTAAACTGATTAAAGAATATAGTTATTTTAAGCATTCTCGTTTTCTTGATCTAGCCATCACCATTGAGGCTTGTAAAATAACTCAAAAGAAACCTATGGTTTATAAGGGTATAACATTACTTCCCTTATCCCTTACCAAAGCCACAAAATCCTTTGCAACCATTTGCAATTTTTAGTTGTTAAAAAAAGACCTGAAAACACTTCACATCGTAATAGTTACGCTCCGGATGCTACGTCAAAACATTAGGAGCTGATTCTGATTGTTGCTGAGAAAACTGTTTATAAGATTCTGAACTGACAGTGAGACTTGAAGTCTCTCTTCAAAGGGATGAGGGAGACATTTAGGAAAAATAGGGAGAACGGAAGTGAATTTGTATGAAAATTCAAGCTGTTTTACAAAAAAGGGCAGATTTGAAGTTTTCTTTAGCCATCGAAAGGAAGAGACTGCACGTCTCCTTGTCCAAGAAAGTTTTTCCTGCCACAAATTCATTAATTTATTATTCAATTTTGACTCGTGATCTTCGGGAACAAAGGTAGCTCTAAAGCAAAATCATTCGATTGATCTCACTTTGACAATTCAAATTTGGAATTTGGCCACACCTATTTGATTACAATTCTCATCTGCCTCTAAATTATGTCGAGTTAATTGTCACCTGTAGACTAAAACATATTACAGGCTAAATTCAAAACCTGAATATGTCATTGTCAAATCAGCAATATATATAAAAAAGAAAGGAAATGGGGTAAATGTCAAGGAGACAACATCCCATCTCGAGGTTAAAACGACCCAAAACAAAGCATATATGTCAATACCGCAAGTCGTATTCCAATTGAAATGTTTTTGGTATTAAAAACTTTTTGTGACGGATATTGAGGTATGACGTGATAAAACGTTATGATTATCTGTGTCGAATACTTATCTTTTAAGCACATTAAACCCCGGAAGTGGAAAGATGGTATTACATGTAAAACAGGCGCTTTGGAATCAGACTTGCCATTTTTAAACGTGAGATTGGACGTTGGTTTGGTTAATTTCTTTTTGTGACATAGCCACAAGGTTAGACTCTACCAAATGACCAATCAGCTGCTGGCATAGTCAAAAGTAGTACTGATATAAACAAATTTATGCTACTTTCACTTTCAATATAACTGTCATTATTCACAATATCTGAGTTTTAAAACGTTCAAGTGATCATGAAATACTTCCGGATTGACCAGCATTTTGATTCAATGTCTTTCCTTGCATGTGAAAAATACTGAAGCCTCATCAATAAGTACATGCATGCCCAAGGATCTGACAGGCCAAATTGGTAATTAGCATTCTCCAGTTAGGTTAGGCGATAGGGGTTTCTTATTTGACTTTAAAGTTCGGTCATCGTTCGCGTGTGTTACTTGGCAGACATGCCGCATAGATAAAATCATATCGCCGTATAAAGTGAACTTCAGGTAATTAAGAAAATTCACAAAACGATATAATGGCCGCCTATGGAAAATATTTAGTGAAGTCTGACCTTAACCAGAAAATTGGGGGAAATAAATTTTTTGCCAGTAAATGACTTTTTATGTTTCAATTGGTGAAATATGTCTAGGTTACAGGAAATAAAGGTATATTTTGCACCTTAGATCAACCGGTATCAAATTACACACCTGTACAGATATTATATATTATTTTGCAAAATTTAATGAATTTCCAATATTACAAACCCCTGTCAAACCTTTACCAAGGTTAAAGGATTCAGATACAATCAATGAGTTAGAATAGATGAAATGCAAGTTACATATGCATGAAAAGTTATGATTTTATCCAAAAAATGCTTGAAAATGTTAAAATTTATGTTTTCTTATATTACGACATATATTAGGTACTCCAACGAAGACTTTTGTAAGCAAAGTTTGATAATTTATCAAATTTCATTGCACAAATGCATAATGATGACATGGTACCTAAAGACGCACGTTAAGTGTTGTATTTAAATTACAACCCATACTTTTCAACTGCAAAGTTTCAAATAGATTCATGAATGCACGTAGGTCCACGGCAATTTCAACTTTTACTTGTTATTGCAGTTTTCATGAATTTTTGTCGTAGTTTATCTTAATTAGTGGAACCAGTTTTTCCTTAACTCTTAATAGAACTGGTAAATGAGAAAAAAAGCCAATACCGGAAGTGGACAAATTGCATTTTTTTTAATTATGTTAATTAATCCTTAATCTAATCTTTTTGGAGATTAAAAGTTTAATTTCACATTATGGAAGCAGATAACTATCTTTTTGCACCGTTATATTCATTGAATGCAAACATTCAATTTTTTCGTTGGAGTACCTACATATATCGCGAACTCGAACGATATAGCCTGAAATAAAATACCATTTTTTCTCAACATCATATATATTTTTTTAACTTGAATTTTATTTATATATGTAGTATACATTCTGAATGAACCTATTGTACACAAATATGTGTGTCAAAAAGGTCCAAAGCTTTTTCTGAGTGCCATTTTAAGGTTAGAAACCACCAATTCATTTCTTTTACATTTTCAACTGAAATTCCCCATATTCAAATTTGTCTGGACAATTTAGCTTAAGTTTAACCTGTATGAAACCATATATTTTACCGAAAGGTGCACATCTCGTCAACATCATATGAAAATTTCAGCATACCTTTAAAGCCTTCCAAGAGAGTTCCGAATGTTGGAAAAACCCTATCTATAAATATACACCATTACGACCAAAACATTACACATTCATAGTATACCGGAAAACCCCTATGATAAGTATTCAAAGGATCATTTTAGTCAATTAACCTTCGTCTCAAAATAAGCCTGATACATCAATGTTCAAACAGGTGTATCATTTATTTCATTCCCACATTTATTTTTAAAGGTGGAGGAATTCAAAGTTATATTTAGATTCTAAAAGATCTATTTTTTCATTTGTTCTAAGTGCTGATTGGCTGAATTGGTGATTTGACACCTTAACATGATATGAAAACATTTCCCAGTGTAATTGCTGCACTTTTTCATATTTTTTAGTTAATTTCCAAATTGTATACAGAAAATAACATCCTTTTCCAAAGTTTTCACTCCTTTTTATCACTATTCAAAAAGTCACAGATTTAGTGTTTTCAGTGCTTTGATTAGGCACAATCACTCATAGATGTTAAACATGGACACAAAACCAAATATACTTCTTTTATGTAATGAATCTCAACCCATGTTTAATACTAAGCCCTTAGAGTATTTTTTCCTATCAAAATAATGCTGCAAATATTCAAAGCTACCTTTAAAATTTTGAAAATATGCTACAAATTGTCACCCTCCCCCCAATTTGTGAAGGTGCTTCTGAGATAAATTTTTGGACTTGAAATGGTCCTTACTTTGGTTATGGTCAGACAAATAGTATTTGAAATGCAGAAATTGATGAAAAAGATCAAGAAGACAGGGGAAAACCAGTTTTGTTTATTTTTTTGAGCTTATGAAGAATGTTAGGTTTGTGAGTTAACCGAAAAGCCTCATATGAATAGGTATAATGATAGTATTAAAACTACTGAAACCCAAGTGCATTTATTTTCCTTTGGGTGATTAAATATATAATATATAAAGAAAATAACACTATAAAATAAATGCAAATTTATGAAAAGTGTTGCAAATTCAAAATCTTGTCCCAAAATCAGATGATAAAATTTTGACTTGGCTCTTGTTTGGACACTGTGGACCCTAAAATGACAATTTTACACTGTTTAGTAGAGGAACAACATGATATTTTTTATTCCTGAGGTTCATGTTCACATCAAACTACATAATTAAGCATCATTCCTGCTTTAAAAAATTATTGTATACAAATCAGACATCAGACAGATTTTTATATGAGGCATGCATCTCAGTTAGAGTTGTTGCTTTTGTTCGAGACACCGAAGACATGAAATTTGTAAACATTGTACATATATTCAAAACAGTGGCAAATTCCTGTGTAAAATCAGCTTACATTTGATGTTTTCAAACTATTTTACACAGCTAACCCTTCTAATTTTGCATAAGATCATGAGAATGGCCTAAAAATGGCATTTTAGTGTCAAAATACCAAAATATTACATAACGACTGTTTTTGGCCAAAATTGTGGCACCAGCTTGCTAAAACTTCAATGTTTACCTCAAATTCATCATACATACACGTTTTGCATCAATTTATGCTATTAAGAACTCTTTATGACATGTTTCAAAATTTTCGTACATTTTGTGTTAAGGTTAGAAACCACCAATTCATTTCTTTAACATTTTCAACTGAAATTCCCCATATTCAAATTTGTCTGGACATTTATCTTAAGTTCAACCTGTATGAAACCATATATTTTCCGAAAGGTGCACATCTCGTCAACATCATATCAAAATTTCAGCATACCTTTAAAGCCTTCCAAAAGAGTTCCGAATGTTGGAAAAACCCTATCTATAAATATACACCATTACGACCAAAACATTACACATTCATAGTATACCGAAAACCCCTATGATAAGTATTCAAAGGATCATTTTAGTCAATTGACCTTCGTCTCAATATAAGCCTGATACATCAATGTTCAAACAGGTGTATCATTTATTTCATTCCCACATTTATTTTTAAAGGTGCAGGAATTCAAAGTTATATTTAGATTCTAAAAGATCTATTTTTTCATTTGTTCTAAGTGCTGATTGGCTGAATTGGTGATTTGACACCTTTATGTTGCTTATTGTCACAATATGAGATTTTCACTAATTTCACATCCAATTTTTACAATAAATTGCAATTTTATTCATAGTTGCTCATATTTTTCACAACAATGATACTTTGATTTGCATAATGAATTACACTAGTGAGCTAAAACAGGAAAAATTGAGCAGCTCCATGCAGTTTTAAGATTTTGGACACACTCTCATACTGTCCCCATGATAAGTAAAGACTGCATTTTCAACAAATTTTACACTTAACTTTATTTTGTTGGATAACAGAATTATGAACAAACTCTTTTAACTTTCTGGAGTTTGTTTTACCATTTTTGTTGCACATGATGATCCTTTGGTATCAGTTATATGAAATTTGAGTGAATTTATGGACAGAAACTGAACTCAGAAACACATGCTGAAAATGGGGGAGGGGCTTATAATGACCAGATTTTCACCATTTGTATGATTGCTTTCTCTTTAAGAAGCAATCTAATGATAGTATAGTGCACCACTCTGCTATACAATATCACAAAGATAGTCAGATGTTTGTAAAACAGTCATTGAAGTTCTATTTTAAAAATTGAACCATTAAAAGAACCTTGAATTTTTCAAAGTGCTGAAAACACTTAAGTACCAGGCATTTGAAATAAGGAATACATTTTTTTTCAAGAGGCAACAAGCATATGCATTAGGAGTTTTCTATTTGGATATTGATTAAGCTACACGATAAAGACAAATAATTGAACTTTTAAAACATTTAATAACTTATTAAGGTTAGACTCTACTAAATGACCATAGCTGGCATAGTCAAAAGTAGTACAAAACCATGCTACTTTTACTTTCAATATAACTGTCACAATATCTGAGTTTTAAAACGCTCAAGTGATCATGAAAGACTTCCGGATTGACAAGCATTTTGATTCAATGTCTTTCCTTGCATGTGAAAAATACTGAAGCCTCATTAATGAGTACATGCATGTCCAAGGTTCTGACAGGCCAAATTGGTAATTTGCATACTCCAGTTAGGTTAGGCGATAGATATTTCTTATTTGACTTAACAGTTGTGCATCGTTCGGATATGTTACTTGGCAGACATGCCGCTTTGAGAAAATCATACCGCCGCATAAAGTGAACTTCAGGTAATTAAGGAAATTCACAAAACGTTATAATGGCCGCCTATGGAAAATATTTAGTGGAGTCTGACCTCCAGCACAAAGAAAAAGATATATTGAGCCCTACCAGAAGATTATGTTTTCGGAACCTGATCTGAAACGACTGAGTCCATTTTCGGCCAAACGTTTTAGTAATGATGCATTAATGATCTTTTTGCTTAATGACTGATTTCTTCCATATCTTTCAAAATATGAAAAGTCATCAGTGCGTTACATAGCTTAAAAATGAAACCTTTTAGACAACATGATCCAAAACTATTAAATCTATTTTAACTAACATCAACTGGAATTATATATTGATTGTTCGCCTGAATTCGACAAAAACATGTTCCGCAAACTCAAAACATTGAAAACTATTGCATGATCATATTTTTATCATCCCTTTTTAAAAGACTGGAGTAAATTTAATGAAACTGTACTAGAGAGATGTAACTGAGATTGCCCATATCAACTGCGTCCTATAAAATATGACTATCATCGCGGAATTAAGTTTAGCATTGGACCTATTGATAGAATATCATTTTTATCTACTGCTCCGAAACTGTTGAAGAAAAATGAAGGAATGGAGCAAAGGATGTCATTAACAAAAGAAATATTGCTCATTTTGCTTATATCAGATAGAAAAGATGGACGCTAGTGGGCACTTGATTAAGGAAACATATTCTGATTTTCTCCTTTGAAACTACTAAAATAATATGTATATGCATTTTAGAAAATTTGTATGAAACTAAGGAAACTGCCTTTGTTCATACCTCTGTCCTAATTTGGTTTTATGCTTTTAGTTAAAATTCTAATACTGATTTGTTCTGTTTCAATTTTTAATCCTGTGTTTTGATTAATGCATATAAATTGTCCAAAAAACCATCTGCAAAAACTAGACTAACAGTAAAATCCGTATTTTGTCGTTTATTTTGTTAATTTAAAATACACAGAAGAAGCGCTTTTATTGACATGTACCAGCTGATGTAATTGTGAATGCTTAGCTGTAGTAGATACCTTCTTCTCATTATCTAAATATACAATACAATACAATAATTAATGATACTACAAACATTTCCCCATAGGCTTCTTTTCTTGACCTGCAAACAGAAATTTACTACAGAATCACAATGTCACAATGACGGGTGCCATGCGTGGAGGAGATCATGCTTACCTGATGATACCTCAGTTTTATAGGGGTTCACACTGCTAGTGCTTTAGTTTTGTGGCGTTCTTGTTCATTTTTGTTTATTTGTTTCGTCTTTGTCATACTGTCTCAGTTCGTGTTGGCTGTGAATTGCCGTGATTTTGGATTTATGATTTTAGAATTCCCCCTTTCTCGTTTTTGATTCGGTATTCGTTTGCCAATGTAGTCAGCCACAAGCTAATTTGTGTAATGAACGTCATTACTTCACTTTTTCAATAGTCAGTTTCCTTTTGCATTAACAACTCTCCAACCGCAAAAGCATATGGAGGTTACTTTTCCGAACTTATTTTCTAACAAAGGGAATTAGTGACTACCTCGATAAATTTCGGTTGCTTAAGAATAGGGTGTTGAAACAATATTATGCTATGAGAATGAAATAATCTATCACTATCCAGTAATTTTACGGTCGTCTTCAGGATCCTGTTGACTTCTATTGGATATCTGTTTCGAGATGGCATAAGATCTTTCACTTTAACAGGTTTTCCACTTTATTTGACTTCAATACCGGAATTGGCATGGCTAAAATGGCGAGTGTCTTACAATTGTGCACCTGGTCTCAATGAACTTTTAAAATTTAGTTCATGTTGTTCATCTGTATGTGTGTCCCCATTTATATTTCCTGGGCCGAAATTGTGTGATGACTTTGTTTTAATGAATTTCCAATGTTGTCGTCGGCTCTTGATTATTTCTTTTTTGTACCGACGGTTCGGTCCTGTCTTACTTTGTTTCCAATGGGCCGATACGTCTACTGGTGGACTCCTAGTCCCACACAATTCATAAGATTTTATCTCAACGTAATTATAAGGCATAAAGAGTCGAACTGAAATCTTTTCCGATTAATCATTTTTCACATATACTGTATTTGTAACATGCAATGTATTTTCATTTAGTGGTGACAAATATATTCTGAAAGAGTAAATAGTGGAGACAAATATATCCTAGTGAGATGGTATATAGGTGTGCCAAATATATCCTGAGATATCATGTAGTGATGACACAAACAGTGTATCGTTAAGTCTCTAATGTCTAGCAAATTTATTGCTTCTGTCAAGGAAGTGGCAAAACTTTTATTGTGATGAAGTCAAGATTAATACCCCAAGCTTACACAATGTTTTAGATTCATCGATGTCAAATGTCTAAATTGTAGATATATCAGACGTGAAAACCTCACGAATGTATACAATGTTGTCTTTGCACGATGGCAAGTCAATAAAAAGGAGTGAGCTTGGGGTGTAAACCTTAACTTCGGTAAATTGAAAGTTTTGCCACTTGCTTGACCGAAGCAATAACCAACGCCTGACCGGTGTGATAAAAATATTTCTCTAAGTCTTGTTCGAAATAAATACTTCCAAGATTATGTTAGATGAAAATAATAAACAACATGTTTAGAAGTTGATCTCACTTGCTGATTGGTCAATTATGTAAATGTCTCGTGTCAGTTTCTAGAAATAGTGCAACCGGGTGTTGAAGAAATTAACAACTGCATCATTGTCTAACGAAATGGTTTTTGCATTTTATATGACATTTTTATCAAAAAATTATATTCAAGAGCCCTTTCAATAAATGGCGCAATGATACGCGTAGCAACGATGATAGCAACAAAATGGTGGCATACTCGAGACTGGATATCACGGAGATCGCTTTACCTCAATTAAATTGATTATGAATTAGAGGAACAATCTCTAACATTGTTTTCCGGTTTATAACGATAATTTCTCACATCTTGATAGTTAAATTTTCACATTTTAAAATTCTCGGGTAAACCTGGAATTTTAAAATGTGAAAATTTAACTATCTCGATGTGAGAAATATACGTAATAAACTGGAAACAATTTCAGAGACTATATTTCTCGTCTCAAGTGCGAGGATAACTCCGCGTGAATTACGAAATTTCTAACATCTTGTGAAATAAATTTTCAAATAACTACTGTGAATTTAAATTCTGCATATGCACATTTCGACAACTAATGTCTCTTCAGTGCAGATAAATCTAAATGTTTGGAAGACCATAAACTCAAAGATGTTTAAAAACTGATAGAGAACAAATAACCAATATGATCTAAATGTAAAAATGATCAAATGTTGAAAAAACTCGGTAACGCTCGTTTTAAAACATTTGCAAAATTTATTTAACTCGGTGTGAGAAATTTCACAATCAACTTAGTTCTCGTTGTAGAAACTATATATAGCATGCAGTGGTGACGTAATTGTTCTCAGATAGTTTGAAGTAGTAACACAATTATCAAGTTTATCTCTCATGCAGTGGTGACGTAATTGTTCTCAGATAGTTTGAAGTAGTGACACAATTATCAAGTTTATCTCTCATGCAGTGTAGAGACCGTAAAAGGATTCCCCGTGCTTGAAGTGTATGCCCTTTTTATTTTATCAGATATGGTGTACATGTTCATGTGAGAATTTCACAAAATTCAACTTTTGGCGTCTTTTTTTGTGTGTTTTTTATTATATTAAAAGATTTTTCTAGCCATCTGTATATACATTGCCCACAACTCCCGATTGTACTTGTTAAGGTTTCTTATAATGAGCTCGATGAGTGCCCTGTGATCGTTTAGAAGTTGTATTTTATATTGTCTGTTGGCTCTTTTGTCGGCCAACGGATTACAGTGTTTGTCAGAGTACTTTGCCCTATATGAAATGCTTGTTGACGACCCCGCATCAATGACTGGATGACGGATAAATCCCGAGATAGTATGTAGTGGTGATAAATATATCTCCTAAAGTAGAACGTAGTCGTGATAAATATATCCTGAGATAGTATGCAGTGGTGATAAATATATTCTGAGATAGTATGCAGTGGTGACACAAATATCCTGCGATAGTATGTAGTGGTGATAAATAAATCCTGAGACAGTATGTAGTGGTGATAAATATATCCTGAGATAGTACGCAGTGGTGACACATATATCCTGAGATAGTATGTAGTGGTGACACATACATCCTGAGATAGTAGTGGTGACATATCCTGAGATAATATGTAGTTGTGACACTTATATCATGAGATATTATGTAGTGGTGATAAATATATCCTGAGATAGTATGTAGCGGTGACACATTTATCCTGAGATAGTATGTAGTGGTGATAAATATATCCTGATATAGTATGGTGTGGTGACACATATATTTTCATCTAGTTGCAAAAGACATTTTTGTACAATATGGTTATTTTTATTATATTTTTATTTTTTAGAATGGACACACTGTAAAAGACATCAGAAAACGAAATGGAATAACACCTCGCAAAATTCAAGTGGAACCTGTCGATGTAGAAAGTGCCAATCAAAACGTCAAAAATTCAAATTCTTTTGGAATAACCCCCAGCAAAATTGATAAACTATGTATGTATCTTTATATAATTGTGTTTGCCATATTTAATTTAATTTACTGGAGCACTTTTATGTTAGATTAAAGAAACATTGAACAGTTTAAATTGTCTATCTGTAGCATGATAATACCTGGTTTTTATTTGAAATAAAAGAATATCATATGCTTTGTAAATATTAAATAACAAACATTCGCTTCGTTTTTCATGTACTTTGAAACCTTAAAGTTTTGTGCAATTTATCCCGATTCTACACCGTTGGTATTGACATTTATCCTTTATTTGTTGATTTCATGTCGATGATATTGTGACTTTCAATTCCTGACGGCCTATATCCTGTTTTTTTTTCATGCTTAATATATTTTCATTTATCATTCGATAACTATTGATTCGAGAAAACGATCACTTAAGGGTGCATTACTATGATAATCACATTTTGTAAAGCAATGACTTTGCCAAATAGTGATCAGGGTTGAGACCATAGTGCACGACCCGGAGGGAAGTGAACTTTGTGTATTCAGCCCTGACCACTATTTAAGCATAAACATTGCTATACACAATGTTATAAACACAACTGACTGTGTCATTAGTTTCCGTCTTTTTTATTACAATTTCCAAGTTGTTCTTTTCATTTAGTTACTGTCAATTTAAATTCCTGTATTTCAAATAGTTGCATAATGTCATGGAAATTTAAAAAAACATTTTTAAGGCGCATCTAAAAAAATAATTTTTTCATGATATAAAAGGAAGAGATGAGTAAAATAAATGGTCACAAGTGGGGTTAAAACTTTATTCTATTACAAATATTACCAGATTTAAGTTGACTTCTTTGACAGTAGATCCCTACAAGTATGATTTTAATCACTATTGGACCGACTATACTGTAGCTCAGCCTTCCAAGTCACATGACAGGCATAGTACATATTCTAAGAAAGGATATGGAGTAAATGAACATGAGATCATAACACATATGTTAACTCCAACTGCAATAATTTTAATGAGCTGTAATGGCCATTTCGGAAATTAATAGCTGTAGGTATACTTTGCCAAAATAGTGTATTAACGCTATTAATCAAAATTTCTTACAGAAGGCATCATAATGTTTTATACATTATAATCGGAATAAAAATTTAAACAAAAATGTCGTATTTAACTCAATTTTATTAGAGTAAGCAACCTTTTCTACTCAGACTCTACATTTAAAACATTTCCAACGCTGTTGATTGCTAATCAAGTACATTGCGAACAATTCTAAAAATTATATGGGCGGTATTTGTTTCAATTCATATATTCTATAAAAATTCTATAAAAAGGTTACTGCCCTTGTCATATTTGCGAAAGGCAATTTATAAATCATACGTTTTGAATCATTACAATTATATAGTAGATACAAATACTGATAGCAAACACTTATATTTGTGCCTATGTTCATGATAGTAAACACTTAGATGTGATCTCTTATTTATATTTGTGCCAAATTAAAGTCATTTGTTAATTAAAAAAGTGAATAACAGGAAATATCTACAATGGCTGAAAATTACAATTGCATACCACAATCTGCCAGGAAAATGCACAGGAAAAAACACAAAAAACAAACGTACACAATGATAGGAACTCGGTACAGCCAGACTCAGTACCGTTGCTAGCACACTGGCACACTACAGAAGAAAAATGAAACTCAGAACTTCCCGAAGCGTTTGATCAAGAATTGTCATATATTTCGGTGGACATCGGCAGTAAAACTCGTTAACAATGAGCACGCTCAATTTAACATTTATATATCATCTGTATACTGCAGTATAACAGGATCATTTGGTTTACTTTGTGGTCCTAAAATACAGTTACAGTCACTAGCAACAAGCATCCAATTTCTCAAATCCCCTAACTTATTCATGACCATCGTCTTTATGGAAAAAGCCATATTAGTTGCCCGATGTAAAATTCTGCACCTTTCGGAAAAGAAGGGATCATCACGACAGGGATGAATTTTGGTTCACACAATATGATTCATTGGCAAACGAATGCAGATGCAAGTGGAAGAAGGGGGAAATTCCAAGATAAACCAAAAAGAAAAAGAAAAAACATGAAAATTCGTACCCAACACAATTGGGTCAACATGACTAGGGCACAAAAAAAAATTAAAATGAACAAGAACACCACAAAACCAAAGCACTAACAGTGTGAACTTTTACGAAAAATTGAGATTTAATAAGGTGCTCCAGAAGTATAAGCAATATTTGCTCCACACGTGGCACATACTGTCACATTGCCAAAGAAAATTCAGTTTTTGCCACAGATGGTGTTTGTCAATCCGGTAATTAACACTTGTTCTAATATGACGGCCTTCAATCGCTTTGTACCCAAACCCGTGGTAAAAATAATATTTACTTATGAGTAACGTCATAAACAAATGCCGGTACTTTCGATAACGTCATAGATAGTTTTGCATCAGTTTTTGCGACGTCACAGACCAAATAGCGACATAAAATGGCGTTTCATCCATGTGTACTAGGAAGAATTCTCCTAATCGAAACCTTGCGTGAGTCCTATAAGAATCAAAATAATTAACAGTAGCCATATATTTATATTATTTTTTATAACGGGCTGGCACTTTATGGTAAAATATTCGCCATTAAGTGCCAGCCCGTGGTAAAAATAATATAAATATATGGCTACTGTTAATTATTTCTTAAACATTTCGGTCATATTGATTATTTGTTCTCTATCAGTTTTTTAACATCTGTGAGTTAATGGTCTTCCAAACGTTTAGATTTTATCTGCACAGAAGAGACATAAGTTATCGAAATGCGCATATGCAGAATTCAAATCCACAGTAACTTCGAAATTTAGTCATTTGTTACCACTGAGTCGATGCCACTTCTAGTGGACTATTGGTCCCTAAGGGTATTCACCAGACCAGTAGTCAGTACTTCGGTGCTATTCTATTTGGAACCTTACATTATCTAAATTTTTGTAAATTTTGTTGAAAACTCAGGAGTATCCCCCTCGTGACATACTCTGTCCTTTGCTAATTTTTGGTTTTACATTTAGAGTTTTCATGAGAGTTCACACTATGAGTGCCTTAGTTTTTAATGTCGTCTTTTTATTTCCGTGCTTGTAGCTGTCTCACGTCCTTGTTTTGTCTTTGGCAGCGGCCCAATGGTTTAAAAATACAAAGTACCAAAGTTGCATAATGAACAGTAAATTTTGTTATGCTGTAATCGTGTTTCAAGGTGTTACTTCTCATCAGCAGCATAACATAAATCATAATAACAAGCATAAATCAAATAACATGGAAAGCAATAATCCAAAAATAATCAGAAAAGAAGTACTCATTCCCAAAAATAAATTAAGTTTCTGCATATGCGCATTCCTAAACATGTGTAAAGCCTAATAGAGAATAAATTTCCAATAGGGTTAACGTAGAAAAGCCAATATCAGCTAAGGACAGAGCCATTCAAGAGGGAGATACTACCTAGTTTTGAACAAAATTCCTAAAATTAAGATATTGCAAGTTTTCAAATGAAATCGGTTTTCGGGCCAGCGTCGAAGTACAGACTACTGGGTTTATTAATACTCTTTAGGATTATTAGTCCACCAGCAAAGTAAATGATTTAAAATGAAGAGACCAAACTTTCAAAACGTTAGTAGCCAACTATTACTGTTATGGACCAAAAACCTATATATATCATTAACCCAATTAGCATGCGGAGCATTATTTCCAAATTTCGATCATTATAAGGTTAATATTGTACCTGATCTATTACCTCTTTTTCTAATGTCCTTTGTACAATGTTGCAATACAATCATTATTAGAAATCTTTAATGGTTGCCAGAGAACTGCATTGCTGATTTATAGCTCCTTACTTGTGGAAACAATGAAATTGTGTCTGGTGAGCAGGATAGGGAGTTTTTCAATTAACAATGAAAGAATATGGAGTGAATGCACATACATGTTATCCCAAGCAATGACACAGCGCTTTTATTGTTGTTCTTAATCTTGAAGTCACCACGATGCCTTCAAAAATGAGCTTTGTTTACATCACGGTAAGGTTAAGACGGCCCCTATAGCACCGGATTTGAATACATCAAAACGTTACATTTAAATATGTTCAAAGGTCATATAATTTAAAATATTAATTCAGGTCACATTCATACCATCCCTATTTCTCATATCATTTGATATTTATTCATGAAACTAATTATTATAATTTATTATTGTTATCGTGCTCATGTATGGTTATTGTTTATTCACTTTAATTACTTTCAGGCGACTTCATAAGTGAGCAGAACTTGTGTCATTTGAGCAAGAGAAATTTGTGTAAATGAAATTAAATGCTCACATTTGGTTATGTTTATAAGAGCTTAAACGATTGTATCCGTTTCCTGTGTATTGTATATTTCTTGAAAAACCTGAATTCTTTGATGTCGTGCCATATAACAGATATTTACGGTATTACATGTACATATGATAATGGGCAAGTTTGAAAGATATATCACCGTAACATATCATAGTTCTTATGTAGTATATCACATTATCAAATATTAACCTTAATATTAAGGTATATTTTTAAATGTTGAATTTTCCTATTGTTTTAGTTCCTTTAATGTTATATATCTGAATCTTAGGATTCAATACAATATGGGTAAAGTTGTCAATGTGGAAGTCAATGAGACAAAATGAAACACCAGGTGGAAACCCCTGAAAAAATTGTCGACTTTGTACAGGCATTTCAAAAGAAATTGGGGGTTAAACTGGTTTTATGGGGCGCCAAACCTGACCATCTAATTGATACGCTTAGGATGTGATTGCACTCAAATGCATTCTGAAAAAGGCATATAACAGAAGATAATTAAATATTGTGCTCATCAGTACTTTCTTTTTTCCATTGGCCTTTCTTCAACAGCTTGAACAAATATTACCAATGATTATAACAGCATGATAAAATATAACCAATGATAAATGGTTGTCCTAGGACTAAACATCCTTTCCTATGGACCGGAAAATGTTCCACCATAGTGTGTTCGTTAATTACGATTTCTAATTAAAAAAAAACTTATAATAAAGATTTTAATTGACGGAAATTAAAGACTATAAAAAATTCTGATACTTATTTGCACTTTATGTTTAGTCATTATATCTGTGGTAATTTACGGCGACATCATCATATAAACCAAAAAATTCATCAACATAAACTTTTTTCAGATATATCAGTATCAAGTCACAAAGAAAACCAGAACAAAAGATCATCATAATTAATACTAAAGGGTATCTAAAGGTTTTAATCATGTTTAAAATACAAGCTAAAGTCATGGTGCATAAAAGTTTTCATGTATTATCTAGATGTTGAATACTTATTTTAGTCAATTTGCGAATGGGCGCAATATAATAGTGTTTAAGACATTATTTCAAGCTATAAAATTGGAAAAGTACAAAATATTAGTTTCATCAAAGATTCTTAGATAGTAGTTCAGACAGCACATAATTAAACGATTTATTTAACAGCGGATTCATTCACTCAGGAATACACAACTACCCTAGAGAATTATATCCGACGGAATAAAGTGCATAAGAGTAGAAATCAACATTATCTGTATTAGTTTACGCTAACAGTAGGGTTTCATCAAATTTTCGCCACTTATAATTTTCCAGCCTTACTACAGTTTCCATGTCAACGGCATCAATTTTGAAAAAAATCTTTGCCCCAAATACATTTCGCACGATGCAACACAGTCTTCCACTTAAATTTCATCCAAATTGAGGTCATTTAATTTTCACAATTATCACGCTTTTTCATTTCCATGGAAATACATCGGCAAACGAATACCGATGCAAGAACGAGGAAAGGGGAAATTCTAAAATCATAAATCCAAAATCACGGCAATTCACAGCAACACGAATTGAGACAGTATGACAAAGACAAAACAAATAAACAAAAAGAACAAGAACGTCACAAAACTAAAGCACTGGCAGTGTGAACCCCTATAAAAACTGAGGTATCATCAGGTGCTCCGGAAGAGTAAGCATGATCTGCTCCACGCATGGCACCCGTCACACAGCCAGCTAGAATATAGTATTGAAAGATCTGTTTGATGACTAATTGATTATTGTCATTTTCTAACCCTTAGACAAAACAAATTAAAATACATGGTACTTGTTACTTCTCTAACCCTAAAACAGTACCAAGGTAAAAATTTGAAAAGCTTGTGTGGGTGTATTAAGAGGTTGGACAATGACAAGGACAAATGGGTATCACAAACATAGCAACGAAGACAAAACTAAAAGATGACAAATGTGCTATACAAAACAACACAAAAAACTGAAGCAACTGACAGTGTGAACTTCCACTGAAAACCGGGAGTATCATCAGGTGTTCCGGAAGGGAAGCATGATCTGCTCCACGCGTGGCACCCGTCACACTGCCAGTGAAAAGTCCGGTTTTGTGACAGTCGGTTTTAGTCAGTCCGGTAACAAACTCTGGATCTACCCAAAGATATCTGTTCTCATTGGTGAAACGGCGACCATTTATGAAAATTCTGAATCCCCAAAAAGAACATTTCTATGGGTGCTAGACAAACTTCCATTATGCTAAACCCCTCACGAGAAGGGATTTTGGTGGAAGCTGTATACTGTGGGTACATGATTTTATTTGTCAGATGGTAGTGGGTCTGGAGCTGGCATGTCAGTTAACTGCTAGTAGTTTTTGTGATTTCATGTTTATGTCTGTATATTTAGTTCTTCCGGTTTCATTTTCATAAGTGACTCAGTCCTTTTGCTACTGAATTTTACTGTTGTTACCATTTTTATCACATTGACTAGGGGGAAGGTTTGGGCCCAATAAAACTAGTTTAACACCGCCGCAGCAGGTTTGCGCCTGTCCTGAGTCAGGAAATTTATTGAGCCTTTGTGTGTCTTGTCTGTTTTCTACTTAGTTTACTTTATGTCTTTTTAGGAGTCTGGGATGGTGTTTTTTTTCGCTGAACTTGATTACTCTTCATTTCAGGGCCGGCTTCGACCTGGCATTGGGTGTGGGGTTTCCTCACCGTTCATTGAAGATCTTATGGTGGTTTTGAGTTGTTATTTTTCCCCTTTGGGTCGTTGTCTCTCTGACACATTCCCCGCTTCCCTTCTTTTTCCTATTCCAGTAGATTTTAACTAATTTGGGGCACTCTGAATATTCAACCTTTTTCCAGTTTAATGACTTTAACAGTCATTTCGAAATTTCCTAAAGATGTGTATGCACATCTACTCACATTGTACGTTAGATTCCGTTGTAGTTCTTGAAACTTTCTTGCACAGTTTCTGAAAAACATCAACTGATGTATTCGTATTCGCACGGACGGACAGACATACAATGGTAAAACAATATGCCCCCGGACTTTTCGTCGAGAGGGTGTAAAAATGTGAATTTACATTGTGATTCCTATACGATTCCAAAAGCAGAGCATTGGAATCGTATAGACAGATGTATGTCTTGCTCTTACAAATAACAAAATACCGAGTTTACTGTGAATTTAGGTTCTGCATATGCGCATTTCGACAACTTATGCCTCATCAGTGTAGATCATATCAAAACATTCGGAAATCCATGAACCGAAATATGTGTAAAAGCTGACAGAGAACAAATTAACAAAAGGATATAGATTACAAATTGCCATTTTTCTTCTCCTTCCACTGGTACGTCAATAATCAAATCCCCGGTAGTTTGCCTCATTTCAATTTTTTTGTTTTTATTTTTTAGTTTTGAGATTCTGATACAACTGAAATATTGCTAACCGTTCGTTAAACTCACCTAATCAATAAATCCATGTATTTCCGACATAATATTCATTAATACATGTAAAACGTGATATTCCTCAAATAAGTAAACACAGATGTCTAAAGCGCTTCGATATCTGTACTTTTACAGAATAAAAGTTTATTGCAGAATATCCTGTTTGAGTGCAATGGCTGATAGACCGGCGAGGGTTGATCATACGCTTTTAGGCAGTATGAATACCCTTTTGCCACAGTTATTCAAACCGGTTTTAAATAGAATTCCAAGGAATGTTTGTTTAATTTTATCAACACAATAATTTTGATGCTTTTTTTAATGTTTAAACTGTGTATACATTGACTATCACAAAAGTCATTTTAGCGTCAAATTTAACAAATATTATTAAATACCAGAAAAATTTAATTGAAACAAATATAATACCATCGTTATTGAACAAGGTTAATATACAACATACCATAAGCATTCATTTATAATTCATACAACCTTTTACTTTTTCTCTTTGTTTTGAAGAAAAGGTGGATGCTGAACTTGATTCAACTAAAATTTTCCGATCATCTCTCTCTCTTACTCCATATAGTACAAACAATAAACATTAATTTGCAATCTTTTATGTTTCATAAATAACTAAATACCGAAGTTACTGTGAATTTACTTTCTGCATATGCGCATTTCGACAACTTATGTCTCTTCAGTGCAGATAAAATCTAAATGTTTGGAAGACCATAAACTCAAAGATGTTTAAATACCGAAGGAGAACAAATAACCAATATGATCTAAATGTAAAGCCAAAATCAGCTAAGGACAGTGCTGATACTCCTTAGTTTTCATCAAAATTTACAAAACTTTAAATATTGTAAGGTTCCAAAAATAATCGGCTTTCGGGTCAGCACCGAAGTACTGACTAAAAACGTAAAAACAATATTAAATGATTTCGAGTAAAATTATATAAATAATTTTTATAATATCATCAAAAAATTGCTTACAATTTTGAAGTAACATAATAGTATTTGACCTCTTATTTGCAAAATAAATGAAAATTTAGATGTGTCGAGAACAATAAGTTGTTTTTTATGCATACATATAAAAATAGTTGCTTCAACATGATTTGAAACTGTAGAAGAAAAGCGAATTAATCTTAATGTCAGTAGTATTACATGTAATATTGCATCAGTACAGGCATTAATATCACCATAATTTATAATGTGACCCAGTTCACATTAAAATAAATAAACAAATCAGCTTTTAATAATGTCGAAAAAGAAATGAAGAAAGTATTGTTTTAGTAATGCACGCTAGATTTTAATGTACAAATTATAAGAAACATTAGTATTTTCTATCATTTCCGGATAAATCATTCTTTTTCGTTTTGTTATGTTTCCTATGCTTTTCCGCTCATTTATTCGTTAACCACAGTTTTCATTATATTCTATAATCTGGCAAAATTAGAAATTAAGTAAAGCATTAATCACAATTTCAAAATATTTCTGTGTGTAAGTACTAAAGCTCTGGATTTCCCAAGTCATCTTAAAATCGATTACCATTAATGGTAATTGCGGTGCATTGCATTTGCGCCAATTTGTATTTCATTTGCGCCAAAAAAATATTTCATTTGCGCCACAAACTGTATTTCATTTGCATCAAAATAAAAACATTGCATTTGCGCCAAATACAGGTAAAAATACTGTTAACATTTATACTTGTATTTCCCTCTTCTATTTGCCAGCATTACCAGTTTTCCTTGCTCACCATGGGGAGGTTGAGGTAAAATTTGGAGCAAGATATTTTATTAATTGCTAAAACTGATATAATCACTATAAGAGCGCTATTTATACAATTTACAAACAATCGTGTTGAAAGGTTCAAAAATACCAAAAATATGTTATAAATATAAAACAACCAAGAAAATATCACTTCGGATTAAATTAGTTGAATTTAATATAAACACCTCCACTACTTAACCTGTTTCATGTTGATACAACAAATATGATCCAAACCAATGTGTGAAGTGAAAATTTTGCATATCTTAGATATAGTAAATATTTGATAGTAAATAATATATTAAATATTTTCCAAATCATATATTAAATATAAAATATTAAAAAGTGTATTTATCATTGTTTCCCCTATATATTCCCTAATATATATTTTGAAAATTTATTATATATATTACCTGAAACTTTACCTGTAAAATTTTTACCTGAGAAATGGCGCAAATGAAATGCAAGCTTGTGGCGCAAATGAAAAACCCCACTTTTGAAAAATCGGCGCAAATGCAATGCGCCCGGTTATTGGCATTTTCAGAGCTAAAATTCAGGGGAAAACGACCTGGTACAGGCATTTCAAAGGAAATGATTGGTTAAACAGGTTTTGTCCGGTAGCAACTCAACAGTAATTGCTATTGAAAGGTCGTACATGTTGTTAGTTTTACAATGCAATCCAGTAACATCTTTTAGTCGTTAGTTTGCTTTCAGTCATGTAACATTTTTTTTATGCAAACATCAAGCATTTATTGTTCATCATTACAGAAAAAAACTGGTAGTTTTAGATCTAACAGCAAATGTCTTATTTAGAAGAATGAAGATGATGTTTGCTAAATATAATAACGAATGTATTTCCTGGTCCTCAGTTCCTTAAATTTCTTGAAACGAAAAAAAAAGATTATCCTTCTATTTGTGAACAGTAATCATTATTTCTGTACAAGTGATGAACTCATAAAGGTACTGAATTTTTTGCAGGGCAATATTTTGATATTGTTTTGCAACATTTTTGGAATATCCATTGGTACAAATTGTGCACTTTTCCATGTAGATATTTTTCTGTTACAAAAAGATTGAAACATTCAGGGCAGTGCTAAACTTATTTCAATTCTAAATGAAAAGAGAATGTATCATGACGTTTCGTTGACTTAATTTCATAACAGAATTGAAACTGAATAAGGTAAACAATTATTATAATAGTCCATTTCTTTATTTTGCCATCACAATCGACTCTGTTAAAAATTTATATTAAAAGTGATGTTTTTGGTTTAATCAACCACGTTCATCAAATATTTATTAACATGTGAAATTCGCACGCGTTTGTTCCATTCTTGACAACTTCCACAACCGAGGTCAAAGGTTCAAAAGAATTAATTTTAACAAAGGGTATAAACATCTGATGTAAAAATATGGCGTTGCTAGCAAGCAGATTATTACTTAGGGCGTTTCTCACCCTCCTACGAAAATGCTGTACTAACAATTCTAGAAACTGATCGTACGGTGAAAAATGTAAAAACTACATTGTTACATTGCTCTGACCAGTTCTAGCCATTGTACTTCTGACCTGTTCTTACCATGACTGCTCTCAGCTCGTATGTTCTGCTTAAGCTCTGACCGCACTCGGACCTGCTCATGCCAGAGTCGTGAATCTGTATATTCATACAAAGTTAATATCGTTCATAATATTCGACTTATAGGTTAGCAAGATTTTTTGTCGTTCAAAGCCCTGAGCTTCCTGATAAAGAACATGAAGCTACATATTTGACCCCCTCCTCTTGGCTTAAATTTAAGCGAATATTAAATTGACAATAATTTACAGAATTTAATACCGAATTCAAATATTATAGCTGAAATGGGTGTTTCTACAAGCTTTGTTCCTGATATCTAAGTGCGTCATTTTGTTCCCACGAAATGTCTATTTTTTCTGTCAACTTATATATTCTTTGAAAAACTGTATCTTCCAGACAATCGTCGTTTCTGCCAAAATCACTTATCTTAAAATTGGCCCCGAACATTGAATAAAGTCATTGCACTTGTTTACTGACAGCCTCGAAAACTAAATATGTTGCCAATTAGTTTACATATATTCGATCTATGTCCGATTTCATTTTACTTAATGTATTATGGTAGAATAGCCCAACCCTTCGACAGTTTACGTCTGAATTCGCGCACCTGATCTCATCAATGGTTTAATTTAGGTCCATGTTGTTTATCTGTAGGTGTCTTTCTATTTTTCTTTCATGTGCAATTCTGTAATGTCTTTAAATCTTTCTGCTTCCGTTGGTGCCATTGTCTTTTTTAAATTACTCTTTTTTAGACTGGCGATTCAGTTTTCATTTACTATACCTTCGTACCTTACTGTATTGATTGTACATGCTGGAATCTTTCCTTTCCCACTTAAAATGTGTTGTTCTTGTAAGTAGTTTTGCTTTAATGGTGACATGACTATCTCAAGATAGATATATATTTATACAACTGAGTTATCTTTTTATATAATTTCACCAGAGATAGTAACACTTTTGTACAACTGAGTTATATTTTATTATAAATTTCAGAACAAACAAACTGAAAAAAACATAAGAAAACGGAAAGGAAATCCAGTTAGGAATATACAAATTAAAATAGTCGATGAAAATCCAAAAATCGCTTTATTTTGAAATAACACCCCCCCCCCCCCCNAAAAAAAAATAATAGATATTTGTTTTGTAAATGCTTATTTTGTAATTTCAATGTAGTTTTTGTTAGACTAAGAGAAAAATTGATAACTGCTTTATTGTCTATTTTGTAGCATCAAGTACAATGTACCTGTTTTTCATTCAAAATCAATAAAAGCTCATATACTTTGTGGGACATAATTGATCAACATTAAACACAAATTTTTCAGTAAGTGGTGATATGCATTTTTCATTTTAGCCTTTTATACAATTATCATTGCATTACACCGTTGGTTCCGGTTTTGATTATCTCAATGTTGATGTCACGTCCCGTGATGTTGATATCAATTTTTGATTGACTACATCCTGGCTTTGAACATTTTTACATTTTCTTAATGTTCACTGGTTGATTATTTGTACGATTATACAATTGAATTCATAATGCAATGATGAAACTGCTATAAGTTAAAGTAATGTCGAAACAACGATTTGTAAAAACGTTGAATTTACTTATTTACGGGTGATTAAAATGGTTTTACTTCAATAACTGTGGGTTTCTAATCGAGAGTCCATGTATAGTCTGTTGAAATAACAAAACACCGAAGTCACTGCTTCTTTATTTTCTGCATATGTGCATTTCGACAACTTATGTCTCATCAGTGCAGATAAAACCAAAACATTTGGAAGTCCATCAACCGAAAACGTGACAGCTGATAGAGAACAAATACCTGAAATGGATCTAAATAGAAAAGGCAAAATTCAGCTAAGGACAGAGCTATGCATGAGGGAGATACTCCTTAGTTTTAAACAACATTTTGTAAAATTTCGATATTGCAAGTTTCAGTAAAGTCGATTTTTGTGTCAGCATCGAAGTACTGACTAAAATGATATCTTTTAAATACTGCCCAATAGTGCTGACTGATACAGCAGTACTTGGAATCGTCGTTGAATTAAGATTGAATTGGACAAGGACAGACTTCACAGTCAGAGACTTTACATTATAATATACCACCTCATTATATACAATGACCTGACTGATATGGTTGTCATCGATACCTACATTGAGAAAAATGCCAGTATTATAATATACCACCTCATTATATAAAATGACCTGACTGATATGGTTGTCATCGATACAAGACCTACCTTGAGAAAAATGCCAGTATTATAATATACCACCTCATTATATACAAAGACCTGACTGATATGGTTGTGATCGATACAAGACCTACCTTGAGAAAAATGCCAGTATTATAATATACCACCTCATTATATACAATGACCTGACTGATATGGTTGTCATCGATACAAGACCTACCTTGAGAAAAATGCCAGTATTATAATATACCACCTCATTATATACAATGACCTGACTGATATGGTTGTCATCGATACAAGACCTACCTTGAGAAAAATGCCAGTATTATAATATNNAGGCAAAATTCAGCTAAGGACAGAGCTATGCATGAGGGAGATACTCCTTAGTTTTAAACAACATTTTGTAAAATTTCGATATTGCAAGTTTCAGTAAAGTCGATTTTTGTGTCAGCATCGAAGTACTGACTAAAATGATATCTTTTAAATACTGCCCAATAGTGCTGACTGATACAGCAGTACTTGGAATCGTCGTTGAATTAAGATTGAATTGGACAAGGACAGACTTCACAGTCAGAGACTTTACATTATAATATACCACCTCATTATATACAATGACCTGACTGATATGGTTGTCATCGATACAAGACCTACCTTGAGAAAAATGCCAGTATTATAATATACCACCTCATTATATACAATGGCCTGACTGATATGGTTGTCATCGATACAAGACCTACCTTGAGAAAAATGCCAGTATTATAATATAGCACCTCATTATATACAATGACCTGACTGATATTGTTGTCATCGATACAAGACCTACCTTGAGAAAAATGCCAGTATTATAATATACCACCTCATTATATACAATGACCTGACTGATATGGTTGTCATCGATACAAGACCTACCTTGAGAAAAATGCCAAGTATTATAATATACCACCTCATTATATACAATGACCTGACTGATATGGTTGTCATCGATACAAGACCTACCTTGAGAAAAATGCCAGTATTATAATATACCACCTCATTATATACAATGACCTGACTGATATGGTTGTCATCGATACCTACCTTGAGAAAAATGCCAGTATTATAATATACCACCTCATTATATACAATGACCTGACTGATATGGTTGTCATCGATACAAGACCTACCTTGAGAAAAATGCCAAGTATTATAATATACCATATCATTATATACAATGACCTGACTGATATGGTTGTCATCGATACAAGA
>MJUU01046891.1:4507-45541 GCA_002080025.1 Modiolus philippinarum | reverse complement strand
CACTATGAGTGTCTTAGTTCTGAATGTCGTATTTTTAATTCCGCGCATTGTGGCTGTCATAAGTCCTTGTTTCGTCTGTTTTTCTCTGTTGCCGTTTTTCCATGTCTTGGGACTTCGTTTATTGTGATCTTCACTTCCCTTGATCCTTTGGTATTCTGCTGCCGTTGTTTTTGAATCCGTCTATATGTTTTAAACCTAAGCACTCGTATGATACTTATATTGGTTTTATTGCCTCTAAGTACTTGTTAACTATTTGGCTGTTTGTGTCACCTGCTAAAACAGTCGGACATAAGTTTTGTCTTCGTATCAACCCAAGACTGGATGGCAGTTGATGTTTGTCATATGGGTGCCCTCGAGGGAATCCCGGGGTGTAGATATAGGATCTAGTATCTTTGGCTTGCGGGCTAAAACCCGACCTAAACGCTACCACCCCGAGGAAACCGGGGGTAAAGAAGAAGGACTCAGTATTCCTGTCTGCGGGGTACAACCCCCCAAAAATTGCTGCCAGTGTTTTTGAACCCGACTATATGTTTTAAATCTAAGCACTCGTATGAAACAACGGCAGTAGAATACCGAAGGAACAAGGGAAGCGATGACTACAAAAATCGAAGTCCAAAGACATGGCAAAAGCGGTAACAGATAAAAACAAAGACAAAACAAGGACGTGAGACAGCACGGAAATAAAAAGATAACATTAAGAACTAAGGCACTCATAGTGTGAACTCCCATGAAAACCGGGAGTGACATCAGGTGCTCCGAAAGGGTAAGCATGTCCTGCTCCGCTAGCGGCACCCGTCACACTACCAGTGAGTCAATCCAGGGTGGAGTCAAATCCGATTATGTCAAATCCGTGAAGACGTGAAATCTAGCTGAAAATGTCCGTTTTCATTTGGGACACAGACACGTCATATCTATCAATGATGTCATGGTGACGGCCATAGAATTTCTGAAGGGATGAAAGTAACAAAGGCTGATCAAATCCCTGACTAAGCAGCTTTTGGGACAGTGTTTTTGCTCTAACTAAAAAGTCACTGTACAAACTGCATGCCCGACAGTAACGAATCAACTGTGAAATGTACACTCCATAGGCTGGAGTGGAAGGTATATTTCTGCTCAGAAAGGGAAAGTTCACAATTGGGAAGTTAAAATCATCACGTTTGTCATTCAGCTTAGATTTCAAACGTCCATTTTCGTCAATGTAAATTAAAAGATCTAAATACGAAGCTGAAGTAGGTGTATCGGTAGTCTCTTTAATTTCAAGCTCATTGGGATAGATCTGGTGTAAATATTCCTTGAATTTTGGATTATTAAGAGAAAGTACATCGTCTATGTAGCGGAAGCTGAAATTAAAGGACTGGGCTAAATGTTTTTGTTTTTTTCTGTGTAAGCCCTTGTAAAAACTATGAAACTTATATTGGTTTTATTGCCCCTAAGTATTTGTAAACTATTTGGCTGTTTGTGTCACCTGCTAAAACAGTCGAACATACGTTTTGTCTTCGTATCAACTCAACACTGGATGGCATTTGATGTTTGTCATATGGTTGCCCTCGAGGGAATCCCGGGGTATAGATATTGGATCTAGTATCTTTGGCTTGCGGGGTAAAATCGGACCTTAACGCTACCACCCCGAGGAAACCGGGGATAAAGAAGTAGGGCCCAGTACTCCTGCCTGCGCGGTACAACCCCCCAAATATTGCTGCCGTTGTTTTTGAACCTGACTATATGTTTTAAATCTAAGCACTCGTATGAAACTTATATTGGTTCTATTGCCTCTAAGTACTTGTTAACTATTTGGCTGTTTGTGTCACCGGCTAAAACATTCGAGCATAAGTTTGGTCTTCGTATCAACTCAAGACTGGATGGCTGTTGATGTTTGTCATAAGGTTGCCCCAGATGGAATCCCGGGGTATAGATATTGGATCTAGTATCTTTGACTTGCGGGGCAAAATCCGACCTAAACGCTACCGCCCCCGAGGAAACCGGGGATAAAAAAGTAGGACCCAGTATTCCCGCCTACAGGGTACAACCCCCAAAAATGGATGTCCCTGATTGTATGGGATGAATTAATATACAACACTTTTGGATGAGATGTAAACCCAGGTCCACGTTCTGGAAGTAATGCCACGCTCCCTGCACGTTAAAGAACCCCAACCCTTGTAGCAAGTTCTTCTTTGAGTGGTATGTAGGTGATCGGCTACAAGGCTAACCTCCCGGTCCCTTTCGATTTCACCATACTTTTCCAGTGGTAGTCAGAATTTTCCATGGGCCTTTCAATATCCCTAAGTGATAATTTATTGACAAATTTGTTCTTGTTTTGATATAGCTCAAATATTGCTGAGTAGACGTTAAACAATGTTCAATCAAACAATCATAAGTGTGCTTGGTTTGCATTGTTTAGCTGTTTTGCATACAAATTCCAAATTGTACGAACTAGTGGGGCAATAAATCAGTGTCAATATTATAGGGTTCTAAACTGTAAAACTCATTTGTATGCTTAATTGAATGCCTTATTACAAAAGTCTTTGGTTGGAAAAGATAACTAATTGTGTTATCAATTAACTTCGGTATTCAGTTATTTGTTACCACTGGGTCGATGCCACTGCTGGTGGACTGTTAGTCCCCGAGGGTATTCACCAGCCCAGTAGTCAGTACTTCGGTGCTGACCCGAAAGCCGATCTATTTGAAACCTTACAATTTCTAAATTGTTGTAAATTTTGTTGAAAACTAAGGAGTATCTCCCTCATGCAAAGCTCTGTCCTTAGCTGATTTTGGCTTNGAAATGCGCATATGCAGAAATTAAATTCACAGTAACTTCGGTATTCAGTTATTTATTCCAAGTAAGATTCATGTTTTCTTTAGCAAGTGCCTTTATCAGTGAAATTGTATTTCAAATATTTCCTTGGATTGCTTATGAATACGTTAGAATTCGACATCCAGATAGAAATATTATACTAATATAAAATAGTCAATGTGAAGGATTGTTGTGAAAAAGAAATAATGTCGCAAGTGACAGCAGGTCAACAACTTGGCTTGCCAATAAAAACGGGGTAAAATGGGTAGGGGTAGGAAATTTATCAATCTATGCCATTCAAACAATTAAGCCGTTTGCTAAAAAATACAAAATGGATCTCTATATTGTATGTAGTATTTTCCCACAGATATTCCACAATAGTTTGCTGCCTGCCTTTCTCTTGTATGGCCTGACTACCTTGCAAAGATGGGACAATCCGCTATTGACCATCCTGGGACACTCCGGATAGCTCTGTATACGGAACCCCTGAAAACGGATTCAGATTCGAAGGAGAAAAAATTTGGGAAAAGAAATGACTTATTAAATATTGGGGTAATAATCAACATTATTGGATTGAAACATTAAAGATGCATAGAGAAAAGTACGAAGACCTTCCCTTGTATGGCTAATACCTGCCTTTCATTTTCATTCTTGTGACATTACGAGAAACACTCCTAATGGCATGTAAATGACACTTTTATTATTCGGTTTTCAATCTTTTTGTAAGTGTTTCGTGTTATCTTTTCTACATTAATTGACGGAGATAGACGTTTGAAATCTAAGATATATGACAAACATAATGACTTTAACTTCCAAATTGCGAACTTTTCCTTTTAGAGCAGCAAAATACCTACCTCTCCAGCCTATGGAGTGAACATTATCTTAGTTGAGTCGTTACTTTCGAGCATATAGTTTTTTAAAAAGCAAAAATGCTGTCCAAAAAGCTGTTTATTCAGGGATTTTTTCAAACTTTGTTAATTTCATATCTTTAGAAATTTTATGGCCGTCACCATGACATTATTGGCATATATGACATGTCTGTGTCCAAAATGAAAATGGGCATTTTCAGCTAAATTTCACGTCTTCACGGATTTGACATAACCGGTTTTGATTCAATCCTGGATTGACTCACTGATAGTGTTACGGGTGCCATTAGTGGAGCCGGACATGTTTACCCTTTCGGAGCACCTGATGTCACTCCCGGTTTTCATGGAGTTCACACTATGAGTGTCTTAGTTCTGAATGTCGTATTTTAAATTCCGCGCATTGTGGCTGTCATACGTCCTTGTTTCGTCTGTGTTTTTCCGTTGCCGTGTTTTCCATGTCTTGGGACTTCCTTTATTGTGATCATCACTTCCCTTGATTCTTTGGTATTCTGCTGCCGTTGTTTTTGAACCCGACTATATGTTTTAAATCTAAGCACTCGTATGATACTTATATTGGTTTTATTGCCTCTAAGAACTATTTGGCTGTTTGTGTCACCGGCTAAAACAGTCGGACATAAGTTTTGTCTTCGTATCAACTCGACACTGGATGGCAGTTGATGTTTGTCATATGGGTGCCCTCGAGGGAATCCCGGGGTATAGATATAGGATCAAGTTTCTTTGGCTTGCGGGGTAAAACCCGACCTAAACGCTACCACCCAGAGGAAACCGGGGATAAAGAAGTATAGGACCCAGTATTCCTGCCTGCAGGGTACAACCCCCCAAAAATTGCTGCCGTTGTTTTTGAACCCGACTATATGTTTTAAATCTAAGCACTCGTATGAAACTGATATTGGTTTTATTGCATCTAAGTATTTGTAAACTATTTGGCTGTTTGTGTCACCGGCTAAAACAGTCGGACATAAGTTTGGTCTTCGTATTAACTCAAGACTGGATGGCAGTTGATGTTTGTCATAAGGTTGCCCAGTAACTTTGACTTGCGGGGCAAAACCCGACCTAAACGCTACCGCCCCCGAGGAAACCGGGGATAAAGAAGTAGGACCCAGTATTCCTGCCTGCAGGGCACAACTCCCAAAAATGGATGTCCCTGATTGTATGGGATGAATTAATATACAACACTTCCGGATGGGATGTAAACCCAGGTCCACGTTCTGGAAGTAATGCCATGCTCCCTGCACGTAATAGAACCCTTGTAGCAAGTTCTTCTTTGAATGGTATGTAGGTGATCGGCTACAAGGCTAACTTCCCGGTCCCTTTCGATTTAACCATACTTTTCCAGTGGTAGTCAGAATTTTCCATGGACCTTTCAGTATCCCTAAGTGGTAATTATTGACAAATTTGTTCTTGTTTTGATATAGCTCAAATATTGCTGAGTAGACGTTAAACAATGTTCAATCAATCAATCATAAGTGTGCTTGGTTTGTATTATTTAGCTGTGATGCAAACAAATTCCAAATTGTACGAGCTAGTGGGGTAATAAATTAGTGTCAAAATTATATGGGTTCTTTGTATGCTTTATTGAATGCCTTATTACAAAAGTCTTGGTTGGAAAAGAGTACTGATTGTGTTATCAATTTTACTCCTAGTAGGATTCATGTTTTCTTTAGCAAGCGCCTATATCAGTGAAATTTTATCTCAAATATTTCCTTGGATTGTTTATGAATACGTTAGAAATCGACATCCACTCAGAAATATTATACTGATATAAAATAACCAATCTGAAGGATTGTTGGGAAAAAATAATATTGAAAGTGACAGCAGGTCAACAATTTGCTTGCCAATAAAAACGGGGTGAAATGGGTAGGCGCAGGAAATTAAGCAGTCTATGCCATTCAAACAATTTGGCCAAGTGCTGCAAAATACAACATGGATCTCTATATTGTATGGAGCATAGTATTTTCCAACAGATATTCTACAAAAGATTGCTACCTTCTCTTTTATGGCCTGACTACCTTGCAGAGATGTGAGAATCCGCTATTGACCATCCTGGGACGCACCGGATAGCTCTTCATACGGAACCGCAGAAAACGGATTCGGATCTAAGGAGAAAATTAGAGGAAAAAATGACTTATCAAATATTGGGATACTAATCAACATTATTGGATTGAAACATTTAAGATGCATAGAGAAAAGTATGACGACCTTCCCTTGTATGACTAATACCTTCCTTTCATGTTCATTCTTGTGACATTAAAAGAAACACTCTTAATGGCATGTAAATGACACTTATTTAATTCTGTTTACAATCTTGCAGTACCTAAGATTGTCGTCAGAAGGCATGATAAAATTTGACAAAATATACATCGAATCAAACAGATGCCAAATGGAAAAGATGAATTAGTTATTTAAAAGATCACTAACAGTATTTCGGCTGATAGGGCTTAATAAACTAATATATTCCAAAATTTTGTATGGAAACAGCAGCAAGTATGCATGGATAAATCTTTGCAGTGACCTTTGATTTCAACTATTTAAACGGAGAAATTTATAAGGGCAGAAAAAATAACTTGTTTAGGACAGAGGTCAGTTTGCTCTTTTATAGAAAAATATAGAGCGGAGTTTATACTGCATGGGGCATGGCGGTTCTCATCAGTTTGTCCAAAATGGGTCACATCCCAGCTTTCTCTGTTATCACCCGACAACCCCCACAAAAACACGCCTCTGGGGACGCAATTCCCCAGTTCTTTACACCAAGCACCTTGATCAAATTTCCGTATCGTTGAGAAAGACTAAAGATTATGATATGACAATTCACCTTTATTATTTCTGCGGAAATTCGTCAACATGTATTTAATCTGAATTTTGCTAATCTCTCTTTAGTTGGCTGTTTGTGACACAGGTTTCGTTGTCGAACATATGATAAATATTTGTTTCAACCCTTGAAAGTGCTAACGGTGACTTACTCCACACCTTCATTCGGGATCTTTCAAATGGAATGACTAATTTAGATGTCAGTTGTCATAATAGTGCCTGGTTTATTTTAATTTTGAACGACTCGTGCCAAATGTCTGCGCTAAACTTAATGGGTTTGTACAACAGTGTCAAAGAGGACTCGAGGTTGTTTTGGAAACTTTCTTTAAGTCTTGACAGAATTTTTTATTTCCAGGAAGGGAAGCAAATGTAATTTTTTGTCTGAAATAGTCCAGTTGGAAGAAGTGCCATGAAACGAAATCGTAGCATAAGTAATAAAAGGATATGGAGTATATACATACGAGACAAAGCCTATACAATTACATTGTAAACAAACTATGAGACGATGCTTTAACTGTTGTCTTTCATGTTGAAGTAACCACCAACTATTTCTTCAACAATGAGGTTTGCTCATACTGCAATAATTTAATAATAGTGACATAAATCACATGTGGATACTTATAATTTCGAAAGACTTATTGGAAAATCTGAAATCCCGTTCATTTTCTCAAATACATTCTCTCAAGACATTTGATTTGTCCATACTGTATACGACTCTTCCGCATGATAAACTAAAATCACGAATCAAAATTATCATTCAAAAAGCCTTCTGATTAAAACAGATGTTGTATTAGGTTATAAATCCAAATTTTTATCAAAAACCAATTTAAAAGGGAAAGTATGCTACGATGAAAAACAGGTGTGCAGTATGCATGCTTGATTTTCCAACTGATAAAATGTAACATTTGGAGATGCTATATATCAACAGAAAGTTGGCATACCAATGTGCACTTTGCATCTCTACTCGCAGACTTCTTTTTATATTCTTACAAGACTAAATTTCTTCGGAGACTCATAAAAGATCATAAAATAAAGATGCTAGATCCTTCAATATCATTTATAGATATATTGATGTTCTTTCATCAATAATGCATCTTTTTTGCTAAATGGATCTCATGATTAATATATCCGCCAGAACTAGAGATTAAGGAAACGACAGAAACCACCAGATCTACAACTTTTTCGACTTACATCTCGAATTTGACGAAAATGGTCATCTCGGTACTAAAACGTACGACAAAAGGGACGATTTTAATCTCAAAATTATCAATTTCACTAACATGGACAGTAAAATTCCAGCTTTTCCTACTTAATCAAGGCTTAAAAAATTCCGTCTCATATGATCATTTAAAAAGGTCTTTAATAGATACCAGTCCCTTGTGGAAAAAATTGTCGTTTCGGTCCAAACTCTGATTCAAGATTCTTTCTTTACTTAATACTGCGATGACTATTTCTTTTAACTGTTCACGACTTTTCAATGGCAATTGTTGTTTAGTTGCTACCGGACACTACCGCAATGGAAGGGGAGTATTGGCTAGCCATAAAACCGGTTCAACCCACTATTTTTGGAAGAACCTGTACCAAGTCAGAACCACTGTGGTCGACGATTTTGCCGGTGGTTTCAACCTGATTTGTCTTTTTGTCTCTTAGACTTCGGCTCTTGACCACTCTGTTCTGTAATTTTGTTATTACCCCATTTAAGACGGCCCCTAGCACCGTTTAAGCGGAAAGAATTGCTAGATGTCGAGCAATGCTACAATCATTTCTCTGCACTCATGAATGTAAGATCGTCAACAAAAAATAAAATAAATGAATAAACTGGCAAAGTGTTCTTACAACTGCTGTCATCCATTGCTCGACCAAAAGACATAACAGATTACAACCATAACATATAATCAACTAAATGGCACTCATCCAGTAAATTGCATGAAACCTTTGCAACATAGAATAATAATATGTTTACACAGGTGTTCAAAATAACATTATGAAATAACATGAAAAAAACATGGATGTATCCGTATGAGAAATTCTCTCAAGTAAGTGAGAACCAAGATCAGGAACGCCTTCTTCGCCACCATAACTGAAATATATGTAGAGCACGCATCTTCCTCACGGGGAATCTTTTAGGACTCAACGCTGTAGGAGAGACAAACTCCGGTCTGAAATGAATAATGAAAGGCTATAGAGTAAATGCGCATGGATAAAGTCTCTAAAAATAAATGGTAAACAGGCAACGGAACAGCGCTTTTATTGTTGTTCTTCACGACCAGTCTTTCTTTGCATTACCTATCGTATTTTTCTTGTGAAACGCGTGGAATCAGCAGAAGAAAATAGATACGCCTACCACTGTTCGGCTTATGGATAACAGTCCTAATAAATGTTTGGTTTCATACTTTCGTAATGGAAGTCTGACCATTATAGTTTGACAATTAATTCAAGAGAGAATTAAGTTCAAGATTTTCACAAATTATTTGCATGCTTTCAACAAACAAAGCTTAGTCAATATAATTATATCATACAAATTGATGTGGGAAAACCTTCTATTCGTCAACGCCAGATTAGATGCCCTATCTAATTTAATGACTTAAATTTAACTGAAAAAATTTCATTTTACTATTTCCAAGAAAACATTTTCGATTATCATACATACAGTTTTACCTCGAATAAATATCAACACGCAATTCGGTTCTATATTTTCGTACAGCACGAGACACTTATCTTGATAAAGGATGAGTGGCAATAAGACCCATATTTGGCCCCAAAAAATCAAGTTGTTTAAAATAGTGTGATATTTATGGGAAATATTAACTATTACATCTGGCTACAAAGAAAACATATAATAATACAAATTCCTTTCATTTTGACGTTATTCTGACATCACAAGGAGCCGTCTTTTTGAAAGAAAATCAGAAAATCTGCAATTTTGAATGTTCTCAAAGCAAATTTTCTATAAGTGAACATGGGGCACATGCAATCAACAACTTCAAACTTTCAGAAATGATGTATTTCACCATTTTACACATTTTGACTAAATATGAAGTTGTTATTCAGATGTGCCCATATTTTTCAAAGCACAAAAATGTGCAAAACACAGCAAATATCTATGAAATTCTGACTATTTCCAAAAATATAGCTTTTGAGTTAACTGATTATCATGAGAATCAAACTGATATGGAAAAAAGCTTTATCATTTTCATAAAGCCCTATATTTGTTCAATGTTTCAGGAACATAAGACGTCTGTTTGTATAGTTTTAGTTTCATGGTATATCTTGGGCCAAAAATGGGTCTTACTGCCACTCATCCTTTCTTTGATTCGAAGGTGATAATTTCAGAAAACAGTATTCTTTACTATAAACAAATAAAAGGTGATAAATGATAATGGAGCGCTTGCATAACTTGATGGCAATCACGAAAGCGTAATACCGGAAAGGTTGAAACAAATACTGCAATTACGCAATACAATACTTGAGCCTGACTTTATGTTGAATCTAAGCACTAGTATGGTACTAAAATTGTTTTATTGCTACTATGAATTGATAAACTATTTGGCTGTTGTAACAACGGCTAAAATGTTAGGACATCTATATTATCATCGTGTCAACTTTAGGGTAATACTTATTAGGAGTGGTTCCACAATGACAGAAATATACTGATATAAGTAAATCAATGTAAAGGATTGTTGGAAGAAAGAAATAATGGTGAAAGTGACACCATGGAAACAAGTTTGATCACCCCTGGAAACGAGGTAAAATGGGTATGGGCAGGATATGAAGCAGTCTATTTTCTCCTAACAATGTGACTGCACTGAAAAATAGAGAAGGTATCTATATATTATATGGAGCGAAGTATTTTCCCACAGGCGTTCTTCGATAATTTGAGGCCTGCCTTTCTGAAAATGATCGGACTAACTTGCAGAGATGGGACATTCCGGGGATGCACCAAGTATCTCTGGGAACGAAACCCTTGAAATTACAAAAGCAGGATAACAGCAAACACCTACAATGGCCAGGAACTACAATGCCACAATTTACAAACTGCACCAGAAAAACAATGATGAAAACAAGAGACAAACATAAATAACGATAGGAACCCGGGATAATGGAGGGCTTGCAAAACTTAATGGGGATCACAAAGGCACTTGACAGTTTGAAACTCCGCCGTGCGCGGTCCCGGCTTATGAATAGGCCCGCAGCATCCCCTGAGCTTGGAGTATGAGTCTTCCTAACAGAGGACCCCGACGGAACCCCGGGATATAGAAATAGGACCTAGTAACTCCGGCTTGCGGGGTGTGACCCCTCCTAAACGGAGGCTGACCCCGAGGGTCCCGGGATATAGAAATAGGACCCATTCCGTGGTTGTGCGGGATTAATAAATACACAACCCATCTTTCGGATGGGATGTAAACTCAGGTCCACGTGTTGGAAGAAATGCCACGCTTCCTGCACGTTAAAGAACCCTTGTAGCAAGCTCTTTCTGGGGTGGTCCGTAGGTGATCGGCTACAAGGCTAAATTCCCCGCCCTTCACGATTTCACCCTACTTTTCCAGTGGCAGTCAGAATTTCCCGTCCCATGGCCCTTTCCATACCCCAAAGTGATTGTTTACTAACAAACTTGTTCTCGTCTTGATATAGCTGAAATATTGCTGAGTAGACGTTAAACAATATTCAATCAATCAATCAATCCTCTGAGCTTGCATTATGAGTCTTCCTAACAGAGGCTCGGCACCTGGATCGGCACAGAGCTCCCGGGTGCGTCCCCAGTTAGTGGATAGGGGAATGCCCTGTCTATGCGGGGTAGTCAGGTCATAATACGGAAAGCCTGACCGCGAACCATTGTAGCCAAACCGTTTGAAGAAACGCCACGCTCCATGCAGTATAAAGACCACTTCTGTATTTCTCTAAAGAGATCAGACGCACTGGGTGTCGTATGGAAGGCTAAATTTCCTGCCCTACCCATTTCTCCCATTTTCGAGTAGCAATCAAAAGTCGTTACCCCGGTTGTCCCTTCCACCTTTATTTCTTTCTTCTTTTACTTACAATTTTTTGCATTGATTAACTTGTTCTCGTCCTGATATAACTCAAATAGTGCTCATTGGACGTTAAACTCTCACTAATCAAGCAATCAGTTTGAAACAAATATGCATACTTGAGCCTATTTTAATGCTTAGAACCTAAACACTCGTATGGTACTTAGATTGCTTTTATTGCTATTTAATATTTGTAAATTATTTGAATGTTGTCACACCGGCTAAAATAGTCGGACACAAGTTTTGTTTTCGTATCGACTCTGTAGTAAAGGACCGACCATTTAACCTGAAAAGGGGGAGGGGGGGGGGGGGGGGGGCTACCCAGACAGCATGCTTACGTTGGGCCAACGTTTGCAATATGTTGTACCGTTGGTCAATGGTTGGGGTTGGCAAGCCGACGTTGGCCCAACTAAAATAATTACTATTAAACCAACGGTAAAGACACAACGTTGGCCCAACGCTGGGCCAACAAAAATAACCAACATGACCCCAACTGTTGAAAACACAACGTCGGCCCAACAATGGCCCAACTAAAATAAATAACATTTAGCCAACGGTTGAAACACAATGTTGGCTCAATGTTGGACCAACTAAAATAATTAACATAAGACCAACGGTAAAAACATTACATTGGACCAACAAACGTAACCAACATAACGCCAACAGTGGAAAACACAACGTTGTCTCATTGATGGCCCAACTAAATAAATAACAGTAAGCCAATGGTTAAAACACAGCGTTGGCCCAATGTCAGCCCAACTAAAATAATGAATATTAAACCAACAATTGAAACACAATATTGGCCCAACGCTGGACCAACAAACGTAACCAACATAACGCCAACGATTGAAAACACTATGTAGGCCCAACGATGGCCGCACCAACATAAATAACACAAAACCGACCATTAAAAAAAGCTGTCACAACAATGGCCCAACGACATTGAAAATGCAACGGTTAAACATAAGATATGCCTATTTCTGACCCAACATCGAAAACTGATATAAAGTCAATATTTAAAAACACAATGTTGGCCAAACAACAATTAAAATATCATTTTACCACAAGGTTGGTCCAACAGCCATAATTTACACCAAACGGATTAGACGAAACTCAAAATTAACTGAAAAAAACCAATTGATATCAAGTTTATGGTTGAAAACATGACATCCGAAATAAATAATATAATGAAAGCAGACACAAACATAACGTTTGCCAACACATTAACTACATCAAAAAGAACACTTACTGCTAAGCGATAAATTATTTACATCAATTCAACATAGAAAAAGCCGCATTTGCTCAAAACAATGAATTATAACACTGGCCAAAATTTTAGATCCATTAAATTAAATAAATGATTAGCAAACGTTAAGCAAACAGTTGCCCAATATCCCGGGGGGGGGGGGGGTGGTCTCTTCCTATATATTGGTATACACAGACGTACCGCTGGAATGGGTCACCTTTTTTGACAAGTTAAATATATCAATGGGGTGTAATTTTCATCAATCTCTTAAATCAATGGGTAGATAATTTGACATACCATTATTAAAATCATGTTTATGTTACGTTTAATCTCAATGATTGAGATTAAATTTAACAAAAATTAGCCTAATTGTAAATTATAATACAAAAACAGTGTCCAATGTGCAATGTTTGCACTGGCAACAATAAAACGTAAATAGATCACAGTATTTGATTGGGTCCGGATTATTATGGGAAATATATGAATGGGTATGGTTATCCAAGATATGGGATATATGAATTGGGGGTGTTTTGAAAATCTCAGCCGTACGTGTGTACCTAAAAGTATAGGTTGAGACCCCCCCCCCTGGACCCAACACTAACCCTTGGAAACGAGTGTTTAAAAGTATTACACAAAAATTTTTTTTTATCATATGTATATATGTTTAATATAATCATTTACTTCATTATACCAGTGATGTATTAATTACAGCATTATGATACATGTACGTGTAAGTCATAAGTATCGAATGTTTTGATTAATGGGTCATTAGGATTTTGAATCAACAACAGATGGATTTCAAGCCGATACGTAGGTCAGGTCAGAACAAATGATGTATGATATTTCGAATTTTTCACACAATCTCTTTGTTTTTGAAGAACTGCGTGTACATGACGAAGGAGCGCGAAAAAAATATGTAAGTTTGTTTATTATATCTTGAAGCGAATAAGATGAATTTAAAATATGCCAATATTAAGAATTCATGAAAAGCATTTGCATGTAATGCTCAAAATATAACTAATATCTGTGAATATTTGTTTGTAGTTTGATGTTATTTTGTATAATTGTAAATTGATTACAATCGTCTTTTGGATTATTATTCAATAAAGATTTGAATTTGTAATGTGAAAAAAAATATTAATATTTATCTTAATTGTAAACTTATAAAGGCACAGTTTGTTATTACAGAAATTGTAATATTTGAGAAAAATACATATTTCTGTGTCTGTTATGTCTTTTATTTTGAAAATAATTCAATATCTTGTATCCTTTTTTCAGATTCTGTTGCAGTATATGTACTTGGAAAATCAAATAAAGATGGTACTTGTGTCAACATTTCGCCTTTATTGTCACGTTATCTCAACTACGTTCTATCAACTACGTTCTATGTCGCCCTTAGAAAACTGCCAGCGTTTGAAATCGGCAAGATCAGTGTCAGAGGATATTGTATTGGGCCAACTTAGTGCCAACATGTTGGGCCAACGTTGGGGCAATTTGCACTGAGAATGTTGGCCCAACGTAAGCAACCTACATCAAGCCAACGATGGCAGTTTTTGTTGGCCCTCTTTGCACTTAAAACGTTGGGCCAACGTAAACCAACGTTTGGCCAACGTAAACCAACGTTGGGCCAACAAAGGCAATTTTTTTTGGGGCCAATGTTGCCCCAACATGTTAGGCCAACGTTGGCCCTCTTTGCACTTAGAACGTTGGGCCAACATTAATATCCTACGCTGGGCCAACGAAGTCAGGTTTGTTGGGCCAAGGTACAAATGCTGTCTGGGTATGGTTTTTTTTTTCTAAAAAATATTCTGAAGCTGATTTTATGTGAAAAAAATATTTTGGCTGCAAGAATGATAAAAAAAAAAAAAAATTCTTAAGGGGGCTTTCTGCCCCCAAAAAATAATGCTTATTTTCAAAAAAAAAAAAATTGTTTTTACTAGATTAAAAAAAAAGTTTTTTTTTGCCAGAAGCACGAAAAAAAATTTCTGTCCAAAAAAACCCATACCCCCCTTTAAGTTAAATGGTCGGTCCCTAATACTTTCGGAGAATCCTTGTAGCAAGCTCTTTTTGAGTGGTCCGTAGGTGATCGGCTACAAGGCTAAATTCCCCGCCCCTTTCGATTTCACCCTACTTTTCCAGAGACAGTCAGAATTTCCCGTCCCATGACCCTTTCAATACCCCAAAGTTATTATTTATTAACAAACTTGTTCTCGTCTTGATATAGCTGAAATAGTGCTCAGTAGACGTTAAAAAATATTCAATCAATCAATCCTAATACTTTCGGATCGTTATACGGCACTGTAGCTGATTTTTTCATGAGGGTGCGTAGTTTGTATTATTAGGTATGATGCGTACAAATTCCAAAAGCATGTTTTAGTTTTGAATAAAGCAGTGTCAGTCTTACATGGGTTCTAAACGTAAAACTCATTTCTATGCTTTATTGAATGCCTTGTTATCAATTTTATCGTTTTTTTTTTTTTTTTTTTATCTTGAACCATTGAGTCGATGCCATTGCTGTTGGACCAGAACTCTCCGAGGGTAGTCACCAACCCAATAGTCAGACTTGTCTGACATGAAAATTTTACCTAATGCGTGTTATAGAAATTTACTGTTTTTTTTCTCAAAATTCTAACCATTTAAAACCTGAGGCTTCACTCCGTGTACGACACTCGGTAGATGTCCTTGGTGCTGGATTTGATATTTTTTGGAAATGAGTAGGGTTTTTTTCTACTATTGGGTTATGGCTTTCTATATTTATTTATTTGATTTTAATGCTGCTGACGAGAGATTTTTAGGTTTATCTCAAGCAAGTGCCCTGATGAAGTGAATTTTGTTTGCAATAATTTCAATGGATTGATTAATGAATACATCAGATATCGACATCTTGACCGAACTATACTTATACATGTATTTGCATACAATGCAAAGAATTGTTGGAAGAAAGAAATAATAGTGAAAGTGACACCAAGGAAACAAGTTTGCTTACCACTGGAAACATGGTAAAATGGGTAGGGACAGGAAATTTAGCACTCAATGTAGCTGTGCTATAAAAAATAGAGAAGTTATTTACATACATAAGTTTGGGTACCTATATACTAGTTTAACTCTATTCCTGGCTTTTGCTTGTGCCGTTATCAAGTCTTCTTGTGAATTGTGGCAGGTGATTGTAGTTTTCGGCCATTGTAGCTGTTTACTGTTATCTTGTTTTTGTAAAAGCTTATTTACAATTGGATCCTTCCAGAGTAAAAATCTTCCGACCCTAATAAAAAATAACTAGTTGAGATTTTGGCAGTGTACTTGATAGTTTTATATATAAAAATATGAATTAAAAACAAGAAAAATAACCTTATGATAAAAACTAATTAAAATGATCGCGTTTTAGTTGCTAAAATAGGAAATCTTTCACATCCGACTTAAATTTAACACTTTTCAAATTTGAGGCAGTCTCTTCCAGATTTGAATTTTGTTAACTGAAGGTCCCGTTATTGATGGAACAAAAAGATTATTTTCACTGAATATGACAATCTCGAATTTTTACGAAATTATCCCGCAAAATAAAAAGGACATTTTGTATTAAATATTTTATGAACGTAAACCTTAATTGACTCGCTCTGTTTTCTATATTTAAAATGCCAACATCAAAGAAAACTGGATAATTTATACTACTCCTATAATCTAGATATTTTATGAACCTTAAAACGTTATTTTGAAGAACTTGTAGTTTGTTTTATTATGTATACCATGAAGAACATGCGTAATCGAAACGGTATTGTATTAAGGCTATACAAAGTTATTATCAGAACGCCTCTGAAAGACATTTGGCATTTCATTACTGGAATTTCAGTCTTGACCTAGCTTTTTGGACAATATTTTTCCTCGCCAGATAAATATTGGTTAATGTGCAAACTTAAATATTTAAGACTTGTCTGACGGTTTATGGTGTGACCATTACATTTTATAGCAAACTCACTTACTTTCTTTAGCTTTCTTTCCTTCAACACTGCAGGAAAGACAAACTCCTTTCTTAGGTGAAAAAATTAAGGCTATAGAGTAAATGCACACAAGACAAAGTCTCTAAAAGTACATGATAAGAAAGCAACGGAATAACGCTTTTTTTGTTGTTCATGCACCGTCTTTCTTTGCGGTACCTATCATATTTATCATGTGAAACGCGTAGCATTGGCAGAGGAAAGGAAATACAACTGTATGGCTAACGGGTAAAACCCCTCTTTACATGGCCTTATAAGAAAATATGCCTACCACTGAACGGTTAAGGGATAAAAACCCTCCTTACATGGCTAATAAGGAAATACGCCCACCACTGAACGGCTAAGGGGCTAAAAGCCCCTCCTTACATGGCCTAATATATGAGGGCTTTCATTACCTTTGCTAAATTTTAAGGTAATGGAAAGCTCATTATAGAAGCAGCTGGTTCTAACCATTATCGATGGACAATTAATTCAAAAGGAATTAAGTTCAAGATATTTCTCAAATTATTTGCACACTTTAAACAAACAAAGCTTGGTCAAACTAATTACATCACAAATTGATCTTGGGAAATGTTCCATCTGTCAACATCATATGAGATGCCTAAGAAAGCGGACAGTTTGAAACAACTAATTCGTACTTGAGCCTAACTTATGTTTTTAACCTGAGCACTCGTATGGAACTTAGATTGGTTTTATTGCTACTTAGTATTTGTCAGCTATTTGGCTATTGTGACACCGGATAAAATGATCGGACATAAGTTTTGTCTTCGTTTCAACTCTCTGGTAATAATTACTAGGAGTGGCTCCGTAATGTTTTTTCGAGATCTTTCGGATCGCAAGACGGCATTGTAGTTGATGTTTGTCATAAGGGTGCATGGTTTGTAATTTGTTCTCTATCAGCGTTTACACATATTTCGATTCATGGATTTCCAAATGTTTTTATTTAATCTGTACTGATGAGACATAAGTTATCGAAATGCGCATATGCAGAACCTAAATTCACAGTGACCTCGGTATTTTGTTATTTGTATTACATACGTGTGATGCGTACAAATTCCCACATTTAGCGTGTTTTAGTATGGAGTTAAACGGTGTCAGTACTATATGTGTTATAAACGTAAAACTCTTTTCTGTGCTTAATGGAATGTCATATTACAAAAGTTTATGGTAGGATAAGAAAACTGATTGTGTTATCAATTTTAGGCTATAATGTTTATCTCTAGTCAGACTAAGATGTTTATCTCTAACAAGTGCCCTGGTAAATTTTGTTTACAATAATTCCATGGATGGATTGAGACAGTAGAATACCGACGAAGGAGCAAGGGAAGCGATGGTCACAAAAATCAAAGTCCAAAGACATGGCAAAAACGGCAACAGAGAAAAACAAAGACAAAACAAGGACGCGAGACAGCCACAAACAAGGGAAATAAAAAGAAAGACGACATAAAGGAGGCTCACTCGTCACATTGTTGAATTTGTGTCAGATTTCGGAACTTCTCAAGTCGAAAAACAAACCACCCAATTATTTTGAAAATAGCCAAATTCTACAAATCACTTGTAGCATTAGGCAAAGAAGTCATTTATGTTTGGATCCCTAGTCATGTGGGGGATCTATGGAAACACAGTTGCTGACCGGGAAGCACTAGATGACGAAATGGCGTATTGTCCAGTACCGTACACTGACATGAAGCCTTTAATCGTTAAATACATTTTAAAGTTATGGCAGGCCAAATGGGATCTGCAAATAAATAATAAACTGCATGGAATACAGTCAGACGTCGGTAAACAAGTCTGTTCCTGCGGTAAAAACCGTAGGGAACAGGTAGTGTTAACCCGATGTCGTATTGGACATACTAGAACAACACAGTTTAAACCTCAACAGTGATGATCGACCTGAATGCATTCCATGCAATTGTCCTTATACAATTCAACATGTTTTAATTAAATGTGTAGATGTTGCCGATATCAGACGTGATTTTTATTCAGCTGATTGTCTTAAAGACCTATTTACAAATGTCGCTGGCGACAAAATCGTTCAATTTTTAAAAGCAATCAATTTATTTAGTAAGATTTAAAAAGATCATTTTTAAACTAGTTTCTAATTAAGGTCTTTCCCGACTCCAGTCGGAAAGACCTTATAGTAATTCTTCTGATTATTATTATTATTATTATTATTTTTCTTCTTCTTCCGTAAGGTCTCTGTACGGAAAACCTTTTGACGTATCATTATGAAACTTTGCGTACTAACTGGAAGTTGGAAATTCTCTTTCGAAATTAGGGAACAGACGAAATCTATTTTTAGTAACAGAGTTATCTCCCCGACTGCGGTTTTTCTTGTTATCAGGTAAACTCAGAAACCGTAACCGATATCAAAATTCTGAATGGGGGAAAATGTTTCTTTCATCCTCAGGATGATTTGTCATGCAAAAAAATTTTTTGGGGTCGCGACCCCGGTTACGCGTTTTTGACCCCTAATTTTGTCGATTTTCAAAGTTATCGGAATTGGATGAAATTTGGTATCCAGGTAGCTTTAATGACTCTAATTACAAATCTGGGGTGAAAAAAATTTTTCGTCCGCCATTTTCAAAATGGCCGCCGTTCAATTTTGTTATCGCGATATCTCGGAAACGATAAAAAATTTCTGAAAACATTATATTGCAAAAATGTTCCTCTCATTGAGATCTACATTTTGTTCAATTGAACAAAAACTCTCCGATGAACCGTTTTTGAGTTATAGCCCTTGACGCGTTTCGGTAAATCAGTTTTTTGCGAATAACTTTTAAACGCTTACAGATAATATAGTAAACATATATGTTTAAAGTGATCAGCATGAAAAGACCTTCAATTTGAGTACCAGGTTGAAGGTCATCGGTGACCTTTGACCTTGACCTTGTTATCAGATGAACTCGGAAACCGTAATAGATGGCTGAAAAAGTATTCAGCAAAAATGTTCGTCATATCAAGGGCTACATTTGTCTCATTGAACCGAAGCTCTCTGATGACTCCCTGAAGAGTTATTGCCCTTGACACGTTTCAGAAATAGGTTCTTTGCGTATAACTTTTAAACCTTTACAGATAGTATGGTCATGTAACATATCAAATTAATCAGTAAGAAGAGACCTTCAATTTGATCCCAAGGTCAAAGGTCATCAAGGTCATCGGTCAAGGTCATAGCCAATTTTTACGTTTTTTTATCGTAAAATCTTTAAAACGATTAGAAATGGCTACTCTAATATATTGGCGACAATGTGCATCTCATCAAGATGATTTGGAACATGTGACATGACAAAACATAACTGACTGGGAAAGACCTTGCAATTGTTCTCTGAACAATTGTCTTTTTAATTTCTAATATTATTAGTTAAACCATAATATCTTCAAGTTTTTAACATTTTAAACATTTCTTTTACCTGTATAAAGCTATATGGTTTTATATAGATATTTTTATTATATACCTATTCTAATTAGTTAATATACTTAACAGTTCTCGCCACGATATAGCTGAAATATTGCTGAAGTTGGCGTAAAACACCAATCAATCAATCGGCACTTCTCCGATTTTGTCCAGTTCAATGGCTTAAAAAATTTTGCACACGGACCCCAACTTTTTATTTCATGAATATGTTGTATATGTCAAATTTAGACACCTGACAAGATTTCATAAAATCCTTGATATAACTTCTTAGTTTTTAGACAAAAACTAATCGTAATGTTTAATTAAGGGAAAATCCATAGAAATCCATTTCCCGCAAAATTTTTTAATGACTTGTATCTCGGTAAAAAGCACACGGAACTATATATTTCTTTTTACCGTTTCATTTAGTCTACAATGCTTAGTATATTAAAATAAGTTTCAATCAATCCTTGATATAAACAACATCAGGAGTGAGTCTGCTTAATAACTAAAGAACTCGTACAATGGAAACCGGGAGTGACACCAGGTGCTCCGGAAGGGTAAGCATGTCCCTCCCAGCTAGCGACACCCATCACACTATTTTTTCATAGATCTGTTTTGTTGCGGATTGATTAATGTAATTTTCTAACCTTTAGACAAAATCTATTTAAATCCATGGTACTTCTTTAACCCCAAACAGTACCATGGTAAAATTTTGAAAAGATTTCAATTTGTTAATCTCTATAATAATCAAACATTCACAAAGACAAATCTATAGCACAAACATCATAACGAAAACAAAACTAAAAATTTACTGGATGATATAAAGTTTGAGAATATGATAGTGTATTCATATGAAAAAATCTCTCAAGACCAAGTACACCATAACTGAAATATACCTAGAGCATACATCTCCCTCACTCGGAGGAAACGTTTAGATTTTACCTGCACTGAGGAGACATTAGTTGCCGAAATGCGCATATGCAGAAACAAAATTTACTGTAACGTCGGTATTTAGTTATTTGGAATCTTTTACGGACTCGTCGCTGCAAAAGAAACTAACACCGGTCTTAAAAGAAAGGTTATAGAGTAAATGCACATAAAACCTAGTCTCTAAAAAAACAAAGAAGTCTTTTATGTTTGGATCAATAGTCAAGTGGGGATCTATGGAAACACAGTTGCTGACCAGGAAACCAAAGCTGCACTAGATGACAAAGTAACGGATTGTCTAGTATCGTACACCGATATGAAGCCTTAATTGGTAAATACGTATAAAAGTTATGTCAGGCCAAATGGGATCTGCAAATAAATAACAAACTGCATGGAATAGTCAGACGCCGGTAAACAAGTTGGTTCCTTTGGTAAAAACCGCTGGGAACAGGTAGTGTTGACCAGATGTCGTATAGGATACCCGAGAACAACACATTGTTTTATACGGAACACTGATGACCGACCTCAATGTATTTCATGCAATTGTCCTTGTACAATCCGACATGTTTAAATTGAATGTGTAGCTGTTGCCGTTATCAGGCATGATTTTTATTCTGCTGACTGTCTTACAGACCTATATACAAACGTCTTAATTTATTTTGTAAGATTGAAATGGATCAATTTTCAATTTATTTCTAATTTTTAATATTGTTACAGTTAAGCCAAAATTATTTTATTACATTTTTAACACCGCCGTGCGCGGTCCCGGCTTATGAATAGGCCCGCAGCATCCTCTGAGCTTGGAGTATGAGTCTTCCTAACAGAGGACCCCGAGGGAACCCCGGGATATAGAAATAGGACCTAGTATCTCCGGCTTGCGGGGTGTGACCCCTCCTAAACGGAGTCTGACCCCGAGGGTCCCGGGATATAGAAATAGGACCCATTCCGTGGTTGTGCGGGATTAATAAATACACAACCCATCTTTCGGATGGGATGTAAACTCAGGTCCACGTGTTCGAAGAAACGCCACGCTTCCTGCACGTTAAAGAACCCTTGTAGCAAGCTCTTTTTGGGGTGGTCCGTAGGTGATCGGCTACAAGGCTAAATTCCCCGCCCTTGACGATTTCACCCTACTTTTCCAGTGGCAGTCAGAATTTCCCGTCCCATGGCCCTTTCCATACCCCAAAGTGATTATTTATTAACAAACTTGTTCTCGTCTTGATATAGCTGAAATATTGCTGAGTAGACGTTAAACAATATTCAATCAATCAACATTTTTAACATTTACATATAGTTAATAGTACTTGCCAGGATATAGCTGAAATATCGATGAAGTTGGCGTAAAACATCAATCGATCAATTAATTTTAAAATACATGGTAACAATTATTTCTTATTTTGCTGTTCTTCATGCCCTGTCTTCTTTGTGGTACCTATTATATTTATCCAGTGAAACGCTTAGTATCGGCAGAAGAAAGAAATACGCCAACCACTGTACGGTTAACGTGTAACAGCCCCTCCTTGCATGGCCATTAATGATTGCTTTATAACGATTTTTTGATTTCAGGTATATAAATATTGCGATATATTTTCATTGTTTGTTTTAATTTCCTTTGACAGTAATCAGATCGTCAGTCTATTACAATATACATGGTGTATTGGAAAGTTGATTCTACACTAAAGAAGGAGCAGATACTGAGCATAGTCTTTTGACAATTAAGATTATTAATTATTTTGTTTCATGTTTTCCATCCGGTACCTGGATCGGTTTTCAACAACTCCGGCTACATATCTCACGTGCGTCCATGTTGATGGATAGAAAATTGCCCAGGCTATGCGGATAGTCAGGTCGTAATACCGAAAGCCTGACTTCGAACCATTATATCCAAACTGGAGAAACACCACGCTCCATGCAGTAAAAAGACACCTTCTATATGTCTCTAAGGGGAGAGACGCACCCAGTGTCGTGAAACTAAATTTAAAACATCTTTCCATTTCTTCTCTTTTCGAGTGGCAATCAAAACCTTTGTCTCTAAGGGGACAGACGAACCCAGTGTTGTAAAGCTAAATTTAAAACACCTTTCTATTTCTTCTCTTTTCAAGTGGCAATCAAAAACTTGTTGCTCTGGATGTCCCTTCCACCTTCATTTCATTCCTCTTACTGAATTGATTAACTTGTTCTCGTCCCGGAACAGCTCCCTGTACATAAAACTAAGTAATCAAGCAATCATGTTTTTCCTTGGACTGATTACTTGAAATGTAAGAATTGATCCAATATTACAGCAGAACAACTTACACAATTTAAAATTTTTTCAAGGAAAAGGAAATAACAAAATACGGAAGTTACTGTTTATTCAGCTTTTGCATATGCGCATTTCGACAATTTGTCGTTTCAGTGCAGATCGAAATCCAGAATATACAGAAAATATACAGAAATATCTGGAAAAAAAACAGAGCTAATTACCAGTAGGATCTTAAAAGTAAAGTCAAAATCAGATAAGGACAGAGCTATGCGAGAGGGAGATACTCCTTAGTTTTGAACAAAATTTTGTTAGATCTAGATATTTTAAGTAAATTTTGTTAAACAAAATCGTTTTTCGGGTCAGCATCGAAGTACTGGCTACTGGGTTGGTGAAAATCCTTTGGACTAACAGTCCACCAGCAGAGGCATCGGTCCAATGGTAAACAAAAAAATAACAAAATACCGAAGTTTTTTGTTTTTGTTTTTGCGTTCAGACTTTTGCATACACCCCGACATCACCACCTGACAAGAGTGTAATGTGGTTAACTGTAAAATGAGTTTTTACCATTAATATCAATATACATAATTTTATTTTCCACAAAATACCAAAGTTACTGTTAATTGAGGCTCTGCATACGAGCATTTCGACAACTTATGTCTCTTCAGTGAAGATCGATTCAAAATAGTTTGAAATCCATATAGAGACAGAGATATGCGATTTGTAAGGGGAAAGAAATGACGGAGAAGTAGTTCAAGGAGAACGAGTTTGCTTGACATTGAAAATGGTTAAAGTTGGTAGGGGTGAGAAGTTCAGCCCTTTATGCCATCTTATTTGGTATACTGTCGTGGCAAGAAATAAAACATTTTTATACTCGTTGGAGGTAGCATTGCTCTCCAGGATTTGTCTTTACATGCTTTAATAGTATGAGGATAGCCTCTTTCTTGTATGGCTCCACCATCCTGAAATGTGGCATTCCGCTATCAGCCATGGGCGAACGCGCCCGGCAGCTTTGTAAACGAAGCCCTTGAAAACCGATTAAATTTTGATGGACTTTGCCTGATCAAGCTTAAGGAATGAATCACTTGCGATGTCTAGATTTTCCAAGTATTATGTTGCTACTCATGCATACAGCTCTTGTCCTCATATTAGTTGCTTGCGTTTGGAAGAGTTGCCTATCGACGGTACAAGACCGTATTTTTAAATATAGTTCATATAGTATACCATAAATATCTCTCTCCCCGTGTTATTAATTTGATATTTATGGCGCTCACAATTGGTAAACTAGATTTTGAAGAACGAATAGTGTATACATATTCTTTCTAAACAAAATCCAAGATTTACGGGAAAATGATACTAAATCTGAAAACAAACTAAAACACATAAGACTAGATAATGATATGCCCCGCGCAATATTTGTGTCTGCTAGACACATATCATGCCACCGCTTAACATATGTGTTTTCAACTGTACAGCGGGACAGGGGTAAAACAATATGCTACTAATTTTTGTCGCTCGTTGTATAATTGATAAAAAAAGGTGAGGCACTAGACAAATGCATAACAGACATAATGTCCACCGTGTGCGTTCCCGGCTTATGAATAGGCCAGCAGCATCCTCTGAGCTTGAAGTATGAGTCTTCCTAACAGAGGTGACACGTTTGCCGTGTGTCGAGACCGTGTCGATGTTTGACGAGATCCTGGCGGGTGCGAACCCGTATTCAGACTCCCGGTGCGGCCATAAAATGTCTGTTGGGCGGAGAATATTGGGGCAATATCCTGCTTGTGCTCTGATATCATCTAAACGGGAGGTAGGACGGGCCCGATCCGATCAATCGGCTGGTCATGCCAAGCCCTTTAAGATATCCTTCCAATGTGAAGTTGTACAAACTAGTGTATTATTGTCAGTCTCATTTAAATCTTATCCAATGCAGGATATCTTGGAGAAGGCGGTGGCTCATGGGTCAATCAAGTGGTACACTTTCTATCAGTGCCTGACGGTTACGCTCTGCTTGAGTATATCATCTTAGGAACACCTGGTGCTTTCCGATGGAGATCCCCGGAATCAAAGCATCGCCCAAAGTTGGCGCCCCGTGGTGGGTGGGTGACTCGGATGTGAGACTCTCTTTACTTTTTCATGACACAACAACATCCAAACCAACCAGCTCCAAATAAAAAAGAAAATCAGATGATTCTATTCATGAAGTTGAAGACTGTAACTGGCATAAATTTACTGTGTTGAGTGGATCTCCAAAGAAAACAGTTTCAAAAATTAACCCTTTTGTTATACAGAAGACATCTCAGAGCATTGCCGGAACCGTAAAAAATGTTTCAAGAATGAGATCAGGTGACCTGCTAATCGAAACAATTTCTAAACAACAAAGTCATAACCTATTAAAAATTTCTAAAATCTTGGATTTCGACGTTTCAGCCTCTCCTCATAAAACACTAAATACCAGTCGATGTATTATGATGGACAGAAGTCAGTACTTATCTGATCTGAAGGATAAGGAAATATGTGAGGGATTATCCACTCAAGGTGTCACAAAGGTGCAAAGATTTGTGTCCAAAAAATCTGGAACACCCGTTAAGTTTAACACCTTTTTACTAACATTCAATACTCCTGTTCCTCCAACCTCTTTAAAAATAGGCCCCTTTGGAATAAAGGTGGACAAATTCCTCCCAAGCCCAGTCAGACGTTTCACTTGCCAAAAGTTTGGCCATGGCTCCAAACAATGTAGGGGCAAGCTGAAGTGTTTCAGATGTGCGGAAGAGGGACATCAAGGCACTGACTGTAGTAATGCACTAAAATGTGCTAACTGCAGCAGTGAACATATGGCCTCCGCACGGGACTGTCCACTTTATATCAAAGAGAAGGAAATTTTGAACATTAAAACAGAGAAAAACATGCCTTACAGTGACGCACGTCATCATGTCACCTCCTTGAATACAGTTACAACAGCAACTTCTTCATATGCAGATAAAGTCAGACAACGGCCTTCTTTATCTCATATGGAGACTCAGGCAATCTTGTCCTGGCCACATGACCAAGAGAACCCCACAAAGTTGCCTGTCAAAACTGTTTCATAGGAGCAAATACTTACTCTGACTAAATATAAACAAATCAGGAAACAGTAAATTCATCAATCCAATCATCTTTTATTTCAAAGCCTATCAAAGCAAAACCTGATTCAAAATTAACTCGTTCAAGTGTAAATAAAATTTACACTTAAAATTTTCCGTCTGCAGATAAAATTAAATCCAAATGTGCAAATAGCCAAAGACAGAGCAGGCGTGATATTTCTAATTTGTCTGTTAGCACGTCTAGTAGAAATGAAAGCCTGTCTTCAGATGAAGACACTGGCACATCTAAAACATCCGGTGCACGCCAAAACCGTGGAGGGATGGAAGCATTTGGAAAAAATTAGATTCCCACATCCGAACCGGATAACAACATCGAATGTGAACGACCACACAGTAGGTCTTCGTCTGTAAGTGGTCCATCGTCTCGTCATCTCTCGGTTTCCCGTAAGGGAAATATCTCACCAATACGACTAAAATGAACAATATAATTCAATGGAATTGCCGAGGTTTTAAGATAAATTTTATTGAAATTACTTTATTAATTCAAGCTTTAAATCCTGCGGCATTTTTCGCCGTGCGCGGTCCCGGCTTATGAATAGGCCCGCAGCATCCTCTGAGCTTGGAGTATGAGTCTTCCTAACAGAGGACCCCGAGGAAACCCCGGGATATAGAAATAGGACCTAGTACCTCCGGCTTGCGGGGTGTGACCCCTCCTAAACGGGGGCTGACCCCGAGGGTCCCGGGATATAGAAATAGGACCCATTCCGTGGTTGTGCGGGACTAATAAATAAACCACCCATCTTTCGGATGGGATGTAAACTCGGGTCCACGTGTTGGAAGAAATGCCAAGCTTTCTGCACGTTAAAGAACCCTTGCAGCAAGCTCTTTTTAGGGTGGTCCGTAGGTGATCGGCTACAAGGCTAAATTCTCCGCCCTTTTCGATTTCACCCTACTTTTCCAGTGGCAGTCAGAATTTCCCGTCCCATGACCCTTTCCATACCCCAAAGTGATTATTTATTAACAAACTTGTTCTCGTCTTGATATTGCTGAGTAGACGTAAAACAATATTCAATCAATCAATCCTGTGGCATTTTGTCTTCAGGAAACGCACCTGAAGAAAAGTGATACGTTAAATGTAAAGAACTACTCCCTCTACAGCACTTATGTACCTGAGAGTGAACGAGCTGCTGGCGGCTCAACCATTCTCGTCAACAATAATATTTTCCGCATTATTGCTATTCAACAACAATATTTTCCACAGTACTGTTGTTCAACAACAATATTTTCCACAGTACTGTTGTTCTAAATACCGATCTTCCGGCTGTTGCAGTGTGAATTTCTTTAGATAAAACGATCACATTATGTTTTGTATATTTACCACCAAATTTTAACCCCAGTCTGAGTCAACTCAAAAACTTGACAGACCAACTACCATCCCCATATATAAAAATGGGTGATTTCAATGCGCACAATCCATTTTGGGGCAGTTTTGCTTTGAATGAAAGAGGTAAAAAGAGTGAAGACATAATGTCGCAGGAAAGTTTTGGTATCTTTAATGACGGTTCAAACACCGAATTGCATCCTGGAAATGAGGCTTACTCAGCTATAGACCTAACTATAACTGACCCATCTTTACTGTTGGACTTTTCCTGGAAAGTACACGACGACTTACGTAGTAGTGATCACTTTCCGATCATTCATCAACATCTTTATTATACAACCGGAGAAAAGCCACAGCGCTTAAAATTTGATAAAGCTGATTGGTCACTCTAAGAAAATTTATGTAGAGAAGAATTGAAATCTGCATTGTTTGAAGATGTTCTTGATTCCTTAAGTCTTTTCAGTGAACAAAATACCTTGCATTGCAGATAAATCTATACCGAAAACCTCGGCAAACCCAAAACTGCCTGGTAAACCCTTGTATGACGATGACTGTGGTGATGCTCTGAAAAATCGTAAAAAGGCAAAGCAACTTTTCAATAAACATCCAACGACGGACAATCTTGGCAATTTTCTCATTTTTCGTGCAAAAGCTCGAAGATAGACGCACTTCTTGACGCAACTTTGTCTCTAAATTAAAATTGCCACACCCCTATGAACAAAGTATGGAATGTGGTACAAAAAATCGAAGGTAAAAATAGGAAAGCTAATGTCCATCACATTAAAAACGGACAAGATATTTTAATATCTGAAAAAGATATTGCAAATAAAATTGGAGAAACTTTTGAGAAACATTCTTCTTCTAAAAATTTAGGACCCACATTCCAGAGAATTAAAGAACAAAAGGAACGAAACAAACTTAACTTTAAATCTAAAAATACAGAGGAATACAACAGATTATTTTCGATGGATGAATTGAAACAATCCTTGGATAAGGCACATGACACGGCATGTGGCCCTGACGATATCCATTATCAACTCCTCAAACATCTTCCTTTAACAACTCTGGAAATTCTTTTAAACCTCTTTAATAAAATTTGGGAGACAGGGAAACTACCACCTATGTGGAAACAAGCAACTATAGTACCTATTCCAAAACCGGATAAAGATCATTCCGAACCACCTAATAACAGACCACTAGCCTTAACTAGTTGTATCTGTAAGACAATGGAACGGATGATAAACAACCGGTATCTCGAATCGAACAGTCTTCTGTCGAACATCCAAAATGGATTTCGACAAGGTCGTACAACAATAGATCATCTAGTTCGATTTGAAACATTTATCAGAAATGCATTTTTAAAGAAAGAACATGCAGTGTCCATCTTTTTCGATATTGAAAAAGCATATGACACAACATGGAAATATGGTATTTTAAAAGATCTTTTTGATATGGGGTTGAGAGGAAGTTTACCAAATTTTAGTAAAAATTTTCTCAAGGATCGTGAATTCAGTGTTAGAGTCAACTCTACATTTTCTGACTCGTTTGAACAAGAGATGGGTGTTCCGCAAGGAAGCATCCTCTCTGTCACACTATTTAGTATTCAAATAAATAGTTTGGCCCAGGTTTTAAAAGATAACATTGATGGATCTCTTTATGTAGATGATTTTCTGATTTGTTATCGTGGCAAAAACTTGAATAATATAGAACGCCAATTGCAATTATGTCTAAACAGAATTGAAAAATGGGCAGTTGAAAATGGTTTTAAATTTGCAAGCTCGAAAACAGTCGGGATGCATTTCTGTTGTAAGCGGAAAATGCACCCAGACCCAGAGCTTAAACTATACAATAACCCTATCACTATTGTAAAAGAGGCCAAGTTCCTTGGTTTAATTTTTAACAGTAAACTTTCGTTTCTTCCCCATATCAAAATGCTAAAAAACAAATACCTAAAGGCATTATATATTTTAAAGGTTGTGTCGAGTACCGACTGGGGTGCAGATAGCACTGTTTTATTAAATTTATATTGATCGTTGATTTGGTCAAAACTAGATTATGGATGTTTTATTTACGGTTCCGCCCGTAAATCATACATTAAATTACTAGATGCCGTTCACCGCCAAGGTTTGCGTCTTTCATTAGGTGCGTTCAGATCTTCTCCTGTGGAGAGTCTCTATTTTGCAGCTAATGAACCATCCTTGGAAGACAGACGTATTTAACATGGTTTACAATATGCATCAAAGTTTAAAGCGTATCCTTCCAATCCTGCTCACAACTGTGTATTCAAGCCTTTTCACAAAGCTGACAATGAAAAACGCCCAATCATTATACAACCTTTCGGTCGTCGTATCAAACCACACCTTGAATCTGCTAATATTAATTTAGATGAAGTAGCTCCTATAGAGACTCCCCCCCAGAAAACCCAATGGCTGAACCCAAAACCAACATTTAATTTTGAAGTACGCAAACACAAAAAGGTTGATACCAATCCTCTGGTTATCCGGCAGGACTTTGCAAGACTTAAATCTGAACATTCTGAATACTTGCAAATTTACACAGATGGCTCTGCAGCCGTTTTTGGAGATCGAACAGCAACTCTCCGACTACCATCCTCTAGTTCCATATTTACTGCTGAAGCTAACGCTATTTACTCAGCACTTAAATTTGTAGCTTTATCGCAATCAAATGAGTTCATGATCTGTTCCGATTCACTTTCATGCCTATTGGCAATTGAAATTCGAAAAATCTACAAGTCACTTGTAGCATTAGTCATTTATGTTTGGATCCCTAGTCATGTGCGGATCTATGGAAACACAGTTGCTGACCAGGAGAGCAAAGATGCACTAGACGACGAGATGGCGAATTGTCCAGTGCCGTACCCTGACATGAAGCCGTCGATCGTTAGATACATTTTAAAGTTGTGGCAGGCCAAATGGGATCAGCAAATAAATAATAAACTGCATGGAATACAGTCAGACGTCGGTAAACAGGTCGGTTCATGTGGTTGAAATCATAGGGAACAGGTAGTGTTGACCCGATGTAGTATTGGACACACTAGAACAACACATAGTTTTATTCTCAACAGTGATGATCGACCTGGATGTATTCCATGCAATTGTCCTTATACAATTCAACATGTTTTAATTGAATGTGTAGATGTTGCCAATATCAGGCGTGATTTTTATTTTGCTGATTGTCTTAAAGACCTATTTACAAACGTCGCTGGCGACATCGTTCAATTTTAAAAGCAATCAATTTATTTAGTAAGATTTAAATTGATAATTTTAAGCAAATTTCTAATTTCTGTTAAACCAAAATCTCTATTATGTTATAACATTTTACACATTTGGTTTTACTTGTATAAAGCTTTATGGTTTTATATTGATATCTTATGTAATTATTAAAATTTGTTCAAAATATTCAACAATTCTCGCCACAGTATAGCTGAAATATTGCAGAAAATGGCGTAAAACATCAATCAATCAATCAGACAGAATGTTTAAAGTTGCATAGTATAGTTCTTTCATTTTTTTTCCAGATGTTTACTAGTTAAGTTATTCTATAGAACTCTACGATGCACCAGCAGCAAGAGAAACCGATGTTATTGTTCATCTTAGTTCTGACCCATGAGGGAACCCTGGGGTATAGAAATAGGACCTAGTATCTCCGGCTTGCGGTGTATAATGCCTCCTAAACGGGGCTGGCCCCGAGAGAACTTCGGGATATAGAAATACGACCCAGTATTCCAGGCTGCTGGGTACAACCCCTCCAAAACTGGATGTCCGTGGTTATGCGGGATGAATAAATACACAGCCCATCTTTTGGATGGAATGTAAACTCAGGTCCACGTGTAGGAAGAAATGCCACGCTTCCTGCACGGTAAAGAACCCTTGTAGCAAGCTCTTTTTTGAGTGGTCCGTAGGTGATTGGCTACAAGGCTAAATTCCCCATCTCTTTCGATTTTACCCTATATTTCCAGTGGTAGTCAGAATTTCCCGTCCCATGACCATTTCCGTACCCCATTGTGATTATTTATTAACAAACTTGTTCTCGTCTTGATTTAGCTTAAATATTGCTCAATAGACGTTAAACAATATTGAAGCAATCTTCTGTAAACTCATGAAACGATGAGGGTATCCTCACTTTGCCTCGACCAGTTTTCTGGAGTACTCCTTGGGTTTCAAAGAAACGGAATAGAGAAACAACAATTCCATTGATGGCTGGCGAAGAAGCAGCTTCATATTCTGAACGTAGAGGAAAAAAATCAATCCAGGGATGGAACGATTCAGAAGGGGGTTGTCTTTGTTCTAACGTTTTTGGTTGGTTAAAACGTACTTTACGAGGACGCCGAGTTTGCGCAGCATTGTTTACAAGGACGGAAGTTGAATTCTGTATCGGATCATTGAAAAAATTATAATTTATTTGGAAATTCCTAGATTGAAGAAGTGGGATTCGGAGAACGATCAGCCGCTTCTAACTTTGGCAGCATTCAAGTTATACGTTATTCTTCATTGATGTTAAAATATTAATGATTCATTGAAACTCTTTTTAATTTTTAATGTCATTTTTATTACAATTCTTTATTTTTTGTATTTATATGAAAAAAAACTTTCAATAGATTTGCGAACTACACGACCTTTATTTGGTCAGCGAAAAATGATAATCTTCTTCATGTATACTGGCATGTACATAATTTTCTATTAGTTCTTTCAAGTCGATTGCCAGGTTGTTTTATATGGAACAAGTGCATGGCACATTGATGGTCTAGACCTTTTCCGGGTACATTCTTATGCCTTGATATAAGTAATTTTGTCCTCATTTCCGCCAGCCAAATATTCTTTCTTTACAACATCCTGTCTTTAATCAAACCGTGGCATGTTTTTGTTCGTCTGAAATATGGCATCACCAAGAAACTTAGAGGCATAACAACTGTCCCCAAAGATAGACCCAACATGTATAGATGTATGGTTTTCTCCTAAATGAGAAAATAAAAGAAATTCATGATGTGACTGCCCGGCACTTGAATGGGTTTTCAGGGGCTCCGGCTACTGAGCTGCAGGGCGCGTCACTAGTTGGTGGGTAGGGAAATGCCATGTCTATAGGGGGTGGTCAGGTCATTATACGGAAAGAGTGCAGCCAAACTGTGTGGAAAAACACCACTCTCCATGCAGTATAAAGACCACTTCTAAATTGTCTAAAGTGAGCGGGGTCATTGGGAATCGTTTAGAATGCTAAATTTCCTGCCCCTACCAATTTTTCGTTTCTCCAGTGGAAATCAAAGCTCCAAACTTTGTTTCTTCTCTTACTTATATATTTTTTAATTGATTGACTTGTCCTCATCCTGATATTACTGAAATATTGCTTACTTGACGTTGAACACTTGACAAATCATTCGATCTTGATGTGACTGTCATGGACATCAGCAGATCTCATCAATGTTTAGTAAATGTCCCTGAAAGACGCAATGCTTTTTGTATTATATATAAGCAACCACTTTTTACCTTGAAATCAATTTAGATTTTATATTGTGGTTGGGTAGGGAATTTCCTGTCTTACCCTGGCATCCCTTAAATAAACTGATATCGCTGGAGCAGTCAGGAAAAAAATCCAAAGTTCCTTATTATATGCCCACTGTACTCGATTACATAATCTACAGTCTTGTACACTATTTTGGGGGTATATTTTGGCACCAGTTTTCCAATCTTTAGATTCAAAGTACTCTGACGAAATGTTGATAATCGAAATAGAGTCTTGTCGTCAACAGTGAAACTGAAATGCATTTTCCCGTATCACTGAAATTGAAATGGTTAAATGCCTGTTTTTCTTTATTTAATGGTTATCAAAAAGCATTGCTAGTACATGTTACATTTGTACATATTACACCTTTCACCTGTTGATCGTTTGCCTTCTGAAATTGTAAGACACAGTAGACCAACTAAGAATGACACACGATTTAAAAAAAATCGGTCGCAAATAAACAGCTTAAAACCGTTGTCTTTCTAACATCTGTTGCTTCCTTTAATGTGAAAAAAGTGTAAAAAAGACGTTTTGATTTCCGCCATTCGAAAATATATTAACATCTTTTTATTTCCATCATTCAAAAATAAACTAACAAGCTGTTTTAATATCTGATCAACGACGCAATACATGTATATAGTTCACTGTTTTTGCATACAACTGCTGTTTACTTGTTGATCATTATTATAGCTTTTTATAATGGCCTAAGGAGCTAGTTTGGTCTGACTTCTTCAAAAGTTTTCAAGGCTTTAACTTGTGCTTATCTAATTATATAAACATAATGAACATGCCCACAAGAAGTATATACGCGTTTTCGATTAGTATGTGAGGTGCAGCTTGTCGATGGAGCTGGGAATTACGTCTCCGCAAGTAACATGACTAGATATACAACATATTAAATTGCGCATGTGCAACTTAAAGTACCCCTTTTTCAGGTACTTCTCGACAATACTGATTACTCTCAATTCAACACATGATCCTGTAAAAGGTTTGAACAGTCTCACGTCAGAGACCGGAGGTTTTCGGCAAGATAACTGGTTGTCCTTTACTTACCCTATTGTTTGAGTGTTGTATTTCTCCTTAGAGTTTGTACACAAAATTATCAGTCTAGACGCTATTGGAAACTAAAATTTAGTTTTATTTCGTTATAAAAAAATGACACCATTGTAGTCATATCTTCGTGTATTTAATTGTTTTTATATTGTTTGTTTAAAGATATGTTCTTTAGGTCCCTTTTACGCAAGTATTCCACCCGGTATATTTTTTCGAATCATTTTAATAAGAACATAGAAAAATAAATTCTACACTGTAACATGTATGTCGATACATTTCGTTATATAATTAAGCGGACATGGATATGACTAAAGAATCTGTATTCAAAGTTTCTTTTATTCCCAATGTTCATCAGGCTGTGGTACCTTCTCAATTTTTAAATTAATTTCTGAAGGCGAAGCTAGGTAGTTGAATGGGTAAAGCCAATTCATCATTGGCACTGAATGTCTGTACTAAATCATACCGTTCGCATAGAATGGCGTCTATTATGTTACCAAGATCATTTAGATGTTCAGTCGAGCCTCGAAACCACCTAATATTTGATTTACAAGTTTATTATAAAGTCGCGATTATTCCAATCTGTTTGTTATGTTTTGTACTATGCCTCTCTGGTAATGAGGTATTTCATGGTCCTTTCGGCTAAATATTAATCCACAATGTTAGCAAGTGGGTTAGTGGTATGCCGATGTGCTTATTAATATATCCACACGACTGTATCTTCTGGAAAATACGTCCTGACATATTTTGCAAAAAAAAACCTGATGTTGTTCATCATGGTGATGTTAATTCATTTATTCACCTTTTCTGTGCACGTATGTCTAATGTATATGGTTTCCTGGATTCTTTATCCAGCTTGGAGAATGGCATTCCGATGTCTGACAGCGATGTTGGATCGTGCAGTAAGTTGTCTACAGATCTAAGATTCGTAGTCACTCTCAGTTTCACTGGAGTTCACACTGTGAGTGCCTTGTTTTTGAATGTTGTCTTTTCTATTTCTGTGCTTTGTACATGTCTAAAGTCATTGTTTTCTGTGTTTTACGACATTGCTTTCTGTGTCCTCGTTTTGGCCATGTCTTTTGACATCTATTTTTGTGAATTCCACTCCTTTGTTCCTTCGGTATTCTACTGCCGTTATTTCATTTTGTAAAAATCAATTGTGAGATGACGAAATTTTTTTTAGTCTTCTCAAGGTAGTGTTTTACAAGAAGAATGTCAATGTGATGACGTCCGGGTATAATAAGTACGTCTTTTCTTTAATACGCAAGTGTGATGTATCCATTCGTCTGCCGATTCATAGAAGACCCTTTTCATTCAAAACGGATTGAGATCTGAAATTGTACTAATTTTGCCATAGCTATAATATTTTCTTTTCATAAACTTGTTGAACTAACAATATTGAAAAGTCTTCCGATTCTTGAAACGCAGTGGTGGAGACGGGTTCAAGATTCGAGCTCCTGTTTCAACATAAACGAGGCGAACGTTTAAAAATTTGAATATCGCACTTAAGGACATGACCGGCTGAGAAGTGCTCGATACGAAGGAACTCGTCTTCCACGCTATAGGGTTGATTATTTTTTATGATCGGCCAAGTGCCAACTGTGAGATCATATCACACCCGAAACTATAGACGAGACTCTGATAAAGAAATCAGTATTGCAATTAAATCAATATCTAGTACAGTAATAATGACATACATTTTTAACAAGTGCATACGTTGTTTAGACTATAATGTGATCTCACCCAAGCGCACTTAGTCCATATTGATAATTGCGATACATCAATTGTAACCATGACAAAACGAAGAATGCTCCACATGACAATTATCAGGGGTCCAACCTAATTGGTTGGAGAAGTCCTAATTTGGTAGGAGGAAAAACGTTTCTGTATTAATTTGGGTTATTTAGAGCATATTTGTTGATAAAAATGTTCCCTTTCGGCCATGATTTCATAATTAAATGTTTTCCATTCAATATTTGTTTAAAGTTTTAAGGATTTGAAAAGTTATTGAAGAAAACCCGTTTGGAAAATATCGCATAAGTTCAAAATGTAGGTGGTTGAGGGTTTTCTTCAATAGCATTCGAAATCTTATATAGCTTGAACAAATATGGACTGAAAACGGTGAATTGATTTAGTCATTGCCGAAAGGTAACATTTTTATCAATTTAAGCGTTCTTAGTAACTAAGCTCATAAACAAACTATTTTGCTCCCACCAATTTAGGACTTCCTCAACCAATTAGGTTAGACAACCTGATTATATTTAATTTCTGTAATTTTTTTTTACAATACATTTAAGGTTCATCATAACAACTCATTCTCCAAAACCCCATTCACGTGGGTAAATATCACATGAGTACAGATAAAACTATAAATAAAACATTATAAACTTTTAAAGCTGGCACTGCATAGATATGATATGTAATTTTGTCATTCGTTTTAATAAAAATGTAATTTTTTCATTCATTTTAATAAAATAATTTCAATACTATGTTTTGTTTGTGCTGTGCATTTTTTATCCGTGTTTGTAAAATAGTAAAAAAAATTAACAAAGACATGCAAACAGTTCGAGACGATCCCTACGTTATGTAAGTAATGCATTTAAATCAATAAGGACAAAGGTAATAATAACAATACTCACAGGACTATTTCAAACAAATCTTGCAAGATAGGTTTATTTTGGATGTTTCGAGAAACGGGGAAAAAAAATGTCTCGCTTTTTACCTTATTTTCTGGAAAAGGTAATTTAAATGTTCCATAGCCAGTCAGAATTCCGGTTGATCAAAATTATTTACCTTTTAGATGAGGAACTCTTCAAATACTGACTCAAAATCCGTACCTCCACGATGGACGCGGTGGTTTTCGCATGTTGTGAATATGTTGTTTAAATTAGGAAATATCGTGAATACTTAGAGCTATTACATTTTAGGGAGGGTATTTCATAATTTTTCTATCAGGTTTGCTATTAAAGGAGACGCCAAGTATGAAATTTGAACTATTAAAAAGAGATAAAGTGGTTGTTATGTTCACCTGAAGAACATATTTTGCTATAGTCGACGAGAAAAAAAAATCACAAAAAAATCAGACATGCTTGTGCGAGAAATCGGATATGCTTATTGGATGTGCCTTTCTGAAATAGATTAAGGAGCCTATTTTGAAAAAAAAATATGCCAAAAACATTTTAGAAAATACGTTGTCAAGGTTAATATAGGGGAGACAATTGTTTTTGTGTATAATAAAAAAGGGTGTGTTCGACTTGAAAATGCAACTTTTACTGTGATTATAGTGATAGATACATGCATGACATATATAACAAATTATGCATTAGTTATTTGTTAGACAAAGCAACACATGTTTGATCATGTGTTTATTTTATGTGACATTCGATCAACGTCATTATGGCATGTCTGTATTGTTTGGAAAAGGGGGGGGGGGTAATATGATTGTTGATGTTGACAACGTCATTCGCTCATATCACAAGGCGTGTATGGAAAAGAAATATCAGGTTTTGTTGTATCATTCATTTCTCAATATTTGTTTGTGGAAGGTCTGCTAGTTTAATATTTTTCAAAAATTAATGTCTGTATTGTAGCTGTATAGTGGTATCATTGTTAACATCAACACTTCGTGACCTATTCTATGTAGTAGAAGTTAACCAAAGCAAGCCTATATCATTCACGGGCAAAAGTGTTTTCTTTAATTCTACCAGAAATCTAACAAAATGTCGAAACCATACCCATGGAGTGTAAAAAATTCATTGAAAGTTCTCGATAAATTGAATGCTAATAATGCCCCTTTTGAATCCCTTGAACGTTTTGATTTCTCTACCCTCTATACTACCTTACATACTACCTTACAGCATAATCTTATAACGGAAAAGTTCAGACGTCTTATTCAATGGGCGTTCAAAAAATCCGATTGTGAATATATATGTTCTAATTCCTTTAAAACACATTTTAGTAATAGAAAACAAAAGAACTCAACTAATTGGACTTGTTTTGATATGATTTCAGTACTTGAGTTTTTACATAACAATATATTCATTCGTTTCGGTAACTGTATTTATCGCCAGGTCATAGGAATTCCTATGGGTACCAATTGTGCACCACTTATAGCGGACCTCTTTTTGTACTGCTACGAATTTCAGTTAATGACCAACATCAGCAAAGACCCATCTAAACAGCATTTAATTGAAAAATTTAACAACACTTTCCGATATTTGGATGATATTTTAACTTTAAATGATGACGACTTCAATACGTATTATAAGGACATTTACCCCAAAGAACTTACTTTGAATAAAGCCAATTCTAATAATCATCACTGTCCGTTCTTAGACATCAATTTTGATACAACGAATGGTAAATTAGATACTAAAATATATGATAAAAGGAACGATTTTTCTTTTCCCATAGTTAATTATCCATTTCTGGATGGCGATGTTCCATTAGCGCCATCATATGATGTTTACATATCTCAACTTGTTCGATTTGCTCGAGTATGTAATAACGTTTGCGATTTTAATGAACGGAATCTTTTCATAACTGAAAAACTATTACATCAGGGTTTTCGTTATCATAAACTAGTTAAAACCTTCACTAAATTTTATCATCGATATAAAGACTTAGTTCATAAATACAATGCAACCTGTAAACATCTAATCAAGGCTGGTATTTCACATCCCTTAGTTTACGGTAATGTTTTACATAAGAGTAAAAAATACTTAAACTCGCCTAACAAGCTTATAAAACCTTTATATCGTCTAATTCAAAAGGGTTATAATTACGTTATTGTCGTCAAGTCATTACGTATGGCCTTCTTTGGTATTAACATTGATTTTTTGATCGGGTCTTTGCATTTTAACTAAACACATTCTAAATTTCTAAAATATGTATTGCATGGACACGGGTTATGTATTCCGGTATATGCATGAAAAAATTATGCTACACTCCTCACAGGAAGCTGTATACTGAGGTTACAAAACTTACTTTGTCAGTTGGTAATGGGTCTGGAGCTGGCATGTCAGTTAACTGCTAGTTGTCGTTTGTGATTTCATGTTTATGTCCGTATATTTAGTTCTTTCAGTTTCATTTTTTTACAATTAACTCAGTCCTCTTGCCAACTGAATTTTACTGTTGTTACGATTGTTTTTTTGATTTATCACACTGGCTATAGGGGGAAAGTTTGGGCCCAATAAAACTAGTTTAACCCCGCCGCAGCAGGTTTGCGCCTGTCCTAAGTCAGGAAATTTATTAAACCTTTGTGTGTCTTGTCTTTTTTCTAGTAAGTTTACTTTATGTCTATAGGAGTCTAGGATGATGTTTATTTCGCTGAACTGGATTACTCTTTATTCAGGGGCCGACTCCTATCTGCCGTTGGGTGTGGGGTTTTCTCACCGTTCATTAAAGATCTATGGTGGCTTTGAGTTGTTATTACTCCCCTTTAGGTCGTTGTCTCTTTGACATATTCCCCGTTTCCCTTCTTTTTTCCATTATATTTGGCCATTGTGTGCAAGTGTGGATTCGTTGGGCACGTAAGGGTCGTGTGTCCCCTTTCACAGTTATAGAACGCTATTAGTTGTTTAGAATTCTGTAATAAGCTAATAACATACCCATAATTTTAATATTTATGAAATGTGCGTGAAAATAAAATATTTATAGAGCTTTTAATTAAACAAAACAAAAACAAAAAAACGCCAGACTTGGCAGTTTCACATGATTTTCGAACCTAATATAAAACTGGATCCGTCCCTTTCTATGAATTTTTCAGCTGTAGATGTACCAGAAGTAAGTAATCCTTCCCNAAAAAAAAAAAAAAAACAAAACAAACAGACAAAAACAAAAGATGAAGTAAGACAAGTTTGAAAAAAGATACAAAACAAAAACAACCAAAAACAAACAAACATAAAAAAAATAATTAAAAACAAAAATTAAAATTAGTAACAAAACTCAGCAATTAAAAAAAACACACACACAAAAAGAAAAACGTAAACAAAAGCACAAATTAAAAAAATACAGATAAACATAAAAAAGTAAATCTGTCTTAGAAAGGACAAGACTACATGACTTGTACTTGAGTAAACAGAATTTGATGACGATATTTAAGAATTTTTGAAAGAGTTTACGTGCATAAAATTTATTTAACTGCTCCAATTTATTTTACAGTGACACGGTAGTATAATTTTTCTCAAGCTTCCTTTGCTTTTGTAATTTTTTTCTTTTTTTAAGCGTAGTAACAAAACGAAAAAAAATCTACTTGAATTTCAGCCGCCATGTATTTGCTTTATCGCTGCGTTTGTTGGTCATTAAGGGGGTTGACACATTAAACGTCCGACACTCGTAGGAACACTGATAGATTCTAGAAAATGTGAAAAAGGGAAATATATGAGATAGCGGGTTTGGAAGGGACATGAAGGAGAGAAAGGTAGAAAAGAGAGGACCTGGAGTTGGGATAGATTGACTCCCTCATCATATTATGATGTTGTTTTCGGAATAACGGCCTCCATGTGTCTTTGCAGATAAACTTTAAATGTAGAAATTACCGTGAATGATTCTAATGAATCTTATGTTTCTAAAAATAAAATGATGATATTGTGGAGTAATGTGTAAAAAAACACATATTTTGAATTTCTAGCAAAATAAAACTTGGCCCGACTTGTTTTCATCATGAAAAAGAATATGCCCCCCCCCCCCCC
>MJUU01046890.1:4013-24714 GCA_002080025.1 Modiolus philippinarum | reverse complement strand
TACAGTAGTCTTCTACTAAGGAAATAGTTTGCGGAGAATTGCGGAGAATCTTTTAGTAGTCTCCTACTTATGAAAAAGTTTGCGGAGAGTTGCGGAGAATCTTACAGTAGTCTTGTACTAAAGAAAAAGTTTGCAGAGAAATGCACAGAATCTTTTAGTGGTCTCCTACTTAGGAAAAAATTTGCGGAGAATCTTACAGTAGTCTTTAACTAAGGAAAAAATTTGCTTAGAATTGCGGGGAATCTTACAGTAGTCTTCTACTAAGGAAAAGGTTTGCGGAGAACTGCTGAGAATCTCACAGTAGTCTTCTTCTAAAGAAAAAATACAGTAGTCTTCTACTAAGGAAATAGTTTGCGAAGAATTGCGGAGAATCTTTTATTAGTCTCCTACTTATGAAAAAGTTTGCGGAGAATTGCGGAGAATCTTACAGTAGTCTTGTACTAAAGAAAAAGTTTGCAGAGAATTGCACAGAATCTTTTAGTGGTCTCCAACTTAGGAAAAAATTGGGGAGAATCTTACAGTAGTCTTATACTTAGGAAAAAATTTGCTAAGAATTGCGGAGAATCTTACAGTAGTCTTCTACTAAGACAAAAGTTTGCGGAGAATTGCGGAGAATCTTACAGTAGTCTTCTACTAATAAAAAACTTTGCGGAGAATTGCACAGAATCTTTGAGTGGTCTCCTACTTAGGAAAAAGTTTGCGAAGAATTTCGGAGAATCTTACACTAGTCTTCTTCTAACGTAAAAGTTCGCGAAGAATTGCGGAGAATCTTACAGTTGTCTTCTTCTAAGGAAAAAGTACAGTAGTCTTCTACTAAGGAAAACGTTAGCTGAGAATTGCAGAGAATCTTACAGTAGTCTCCTACTTAGTAAAAAGTTTGCGGAGAATTGCAGAGAATCTTACAGTAGTCTTATACTAAAGAAAAAGTTTGCGGAGAATTGCACAGAATCGTTAAGTAGTCTCATACTTAGGAAAAAGTTTGCGGAGAATCTTACAGTAGTCAAGTTTGCGGAGAATTGTGAAGAATCTTACAGTAGTCTCATACTATAGAAAAAAGTTTCCTTATCTACTAAGGAAAAAGTTTGCGGAGAATCTTACAGTAGAATTATACTAGTTTGTGGAGAATTGCGGAGAATCTTTCAGTAGTCTCCTACTAAGAAAAAAGTTTGCGGAGAATTGCACAAAATTTTTTAGAAGTCTCATACTAAGGGAAAAGTTTGTTGAGAAAATAGGAGAATCTTACAGTCTTCTACTAAGGAAAAGTTTGCGGAGAATTGCGGAGAATCTTACAGTAGTCTTATACTAAGGAAAATGTTTGCGGAGAATTGCGGAGAATCTTACAGTAGTCTAATACTAAGGGAAAAGTTAGCGGAGAATTGTGGAGAATCTTTCAGTATAGCCATCTCCTAAGAAAAAAGTTTGCGAAGGATTGCCCAGAATCGTACAGGAGTGTAATACTAAGGAGAAAGTTTGCGGACAATTGCAGAGAATGTTGCAGTAGTCTATACTAAGGAAAAAGTTTGCGGAGAATTGTGGAGAATCTTGGAAGCAGTTTGATACCCGTACCTAACAGTGGGTATAAACGGGAAGTGGGATTGGAATTTTTTAGCAAGAGACAAACGGGATTGTGGCAAAAAAGTGCACATGAAAACAGGAAAGTATGACCAGCATGCCTGTGAAACGGGAATAGCAGCCTCTTTAAGAATCTTGGGAAAAATATTCTGCCCGTGAAACAGGAAAGTGTATATAATTAACAGGATTTAGGGAAAGGGACCCCATGGACACCCCTTAACATAGCCCTAACTCACTAATTCCCTTTGGATAACCCTAACAATTTCCCTGACTGAAACCTAGCATTTTACTTGACTTATATATATTACATCTTATCCTTTCCCAAAATATAATTAACCCAACCCTTTCCATATAATTTAAATAATAAACCCTTCAATTCCCTTACCGTTACTCTTTATATAGCACCATTATAACCCTTTCACTCTATTTATCCTGAATTCTTTTCAAGCCTAACCTTACCAAACCAAAATTGTTGCGGCAATATTACCGCAGTATTGTGGCTATATTGGGGCAACAATCTTTTTGTCACCAGAACAGAACTGAACACTTTCAAATGTTACCGCTAACGGTGAAAACCTCTGGTGACATTCTGGCTACCAAAAATTACTAGCCCTTTCCCTAGATCATTCAAGACGGGAAGACAAGTGTCCGTGAAAGTGGCCGAGAAGTACTTTAACACCTTCTCCTTCATGCTACGACACCAGCATTCCACCACTCTCGACTTCTCTTCGTTATCGCTGAGGTGGAACTCCACGTCGCGCTTCCGGAGAAGATACATGATCTCACGATTATAAATTTCTGTGCATTTATTGGTCCATAGCTTCTCTGGTTTGCGATCCTTGAAGATTATCCGAAAGGCATCCGGCAAGAAGCACCTTTCTTATTCTTGAGCGGCACTAGTCAGCCGTCCTTGGAGAAGACGTCGATGATGCTCAAGAGGGACTGTTATAGATAATCAAATATTGTTAACATTCTATAATGCATTGTATTCATTGTGTTTATTTTGTATGGCCTTAAAATAATGTAATTTGTTTGGCCTAGTTATGTAACTTGTTTACAATAAACGATGGTCAAGGTTATTACACCTTAGAGCATGTAGATTTTTCTAGAACATTGACTTAATATTTAACACATAGAAATTTCTAGAAGTCTTCCTTACATAATTATTTTAGTCATTTGATTATCAGTTGATATGGAATGTTCCAGTAATATGTTGTTAATGATTTTTCTATAAAGAATAAATGTATATATATCAAGTAGCAGAAAAGGGTTAGGTCAGTCAGTTTAATAAGTTTATACAGGATTATTATGCACATCTTTTGTATTGGGAATCGACATCAGTTATTGTGAATCTATTATCAACTATTTAGTGAGGATTATAAGGAATTATTCATCTGGACATTTATTGATGGACTTTAGTGAACTAATAACTTGGATATTTACTTGGACTTCATTATTGTCAGATAAGTCATATATTGTATTAATTTGTAAATCATTATTTTTTTCGTCTTATTAACAGTTAATTTTGAGCCAATTTTGTTTTAACATTGCTGACTTAAATTTACAATAATTTATTGGTAATTTCTACTACATAATAGTACTTGAAACCTCGGTTTTGGCGAGAAAAGGCACTAATATTTGAGAGATCGGCAGCCTAAGTCTCGTTCGAACTACCCTACCATCTCGCAACACTTCTAGAATTGGCGCTGGACTTGATTATGTAGTTATCTAAACTTCGGCTAGTTCATCCGTACCCTTTCCCCCCAAGCCCACCCCAAATCTTGCTGTGGTATCGATAATTTGTCTTCCATGCTCGAAGCTTTGGAGGACAGTGGGATTAGGAATTGCATCGAAGGAGGCCAGCATCTTCTTATTGCAGCTTTCATTGCGTGCGACTGCTTACTTCGGTATTTCAGGCCGTGCATTGCCAATTTGTATAGATGTTGAAAATCTCACCTACGATCAGCCTACTGCGAGTAGGCATAACCAAGTTCTGCTTCCGTATCCATCCGTCTTAGTTCTAATCATCATGAAATCGGACTGAGAAAAAACAACGCTGCTGAATAACCTCCTCCTGATGGACTACTCGACTACGATCGACTCTACCAGCCTATACACCAGCTGCTGTGTTGGGTGATAAGGCAAGGGCTTACGAAAGACGATTTCCGTGACCTTCTATCGAACAAGGATAACTATCCCCGTTCCATGATCGACGTCGTTAACATGATGAAGACACCACCCAAACCAAGCGGTTACAAATACTTTTTTGAGCATGAACGCGACGTGTGCGACCCTTGCGACCTCAACCCCTCTCAAAAGCATCTCATAGTTTTTCTACGACTCTGATGCTGAGCAAGCAAAGCGAAGAATACAACGTGTGCGGTCGCCATAATAACGTAGAATATTGTCAAAATTACTTCAAGCAATCGATCCCCGGGATCATTGCAGCGATCTCAGCTCTAACCAATTCGATACCCTATGTAACCATCGCTCGCACGAGCCCTACAATTGTAAAGTCCGTGCAATCTAGGCCAATTTTATTTGGTCTAAGATAAAAAAAATGGATCTCTTGTAGGATTTTTTCTGGATATCAAAGGGACTTTGATCGGGTGTCTGAGAATGTTCCCAAGTTTCCATGACCTCCCCTTCAATGTGAGCACCAGTGGGAGCGGGTGCCTATTTATGGCATGGACCAAAGTTATAGATGCAATAGATAGATCCCAGTTGAATCAAGACTGTCGACGGCAATCAGTGCAGGTACACATTCATATGGGGCAGTGTTAATTAAATGCAAAATGCACTCGAAACTTTCTGCTTAGGGGCGATTGATCTAATGCTTCGGGGCAATCGATCCAACGCTTACGGGGCGTTGGCAATTCTATAAATAAATGACGCCATTGGATCCTGCAGGAGACCAAGTCCAGTATCCAGGCTTACCATATGCAGTGTCACCTAGATAAAATAGGTCTAAGCTGCGACATCCCAAAGATATTCAAGCACTAGCGACGTAATCTAGTGGACGATTACAATAGATACACAGAGCACTCTATACCCATTTCTGATGTGAAACTTTTATAACAATAGATTTGATGGTATTTTACATATACAGTTTGTACAGAACACAAATAATAGTAATAAAAGACTGTCCTTTAACATTGTTATTCAAAAGTGATTATTGATTTATTAATGGCTGATGACAGAATAAAACAAATTACTTTTGAAATCTTAAACATTAGCAATGAAGGGATATGGGGTAAATGTACATGAGACAAAGCCTCTACAAATACATGGTAAAAGAAAGCAATGGAACAACACTTGTATTTTTGTTCTTCATCTTGAAGTCACCATGAGGCCTTCAACAATAACCTTTGCTTACATCTCGTAGTCACTTCAAGACAGCCCCTCGCGCCGGTTAGAGCGTAATTCATTGCTAATTATCGAGCAACGCCACAGCCATGCTCAACAATGCGGAGTTTTTGAAATCCAGGATAATATTTCTATGGGGTATCTTGTATTGATGGTCCTATACAATTATATTTCAAAAGTGGTTATTGCTTTAATAGGAATTGGTGGAAAATATAAACGAACGACTTTTGAATCTGTACCACATTTGTAATCAAGGGATTACAAAAGTGGTTGATTACAATTTCTCATCACCCACTTTTGAAATCCCCAACTAATTTTGAAATCCAGATAATACTGCAAAGGGGTATCTTACTCAACTTGTACTTAACAACAATACAATATATATAGGTTGGCCATGTACAATTGTATTTCAAAAGTGGTTATTGCTTTAGTAATGGTATGTTGAAGATCTAAGTGGTTGACAGCAATTTCTAATCGACCGCTTTTTAAATCCATGGTAATATTTGTATGGGGTATCTTGCATAATTTTTATATAACATCTTAGTTGGCCCTATACATTTGGATTTCAAAAGTGGTTCTTACCTTAATAAGGAGTGGTGGAAGATATAAACGAGCGACTTTTGAAATCTGTACCACATTTTTTATCAAGGATTACAAAAAGTGGTCGCGATTACTAAAGTGGTTGGGTTTACAAAAGTGGTTGATAGCAATTTCTCATCAACTATTTTTGAAATCCAAGATAATATTTTTATGGGGTATCTTACTTAATTTGAACTAACTGAACATAAGTATCAGATATCTCAAGTGGCCGTTTTTAAAAGGTTGTCGCTGTAATAAGGGTTGGTGGAAGATATAAACGAACATCTTTTGGAATCTGTACCACATTTGTAGTTCAAGGCATAATCGTAATCTAGTGGACGATTACAACAGATACACAGAGGACTCTATACCAATTTCTGATGTGAAACTTTTATAACAATAGATTTGATTGTATTTTACATACACAATTTGTACAGAACACAAATAATAGTAATAAAAGACTGTCCTTTAAGATTGTTATTCAAAAGTGATTATTGATTTATTAATAGCTGATGACAGAATAAAACAAATTACTTTTGAAATCTTAAACATTAGCAATGAAGGGATATGGAGTAAATGTACATGAGACAAAGCCTCTACAAATACATGGTAAAAGAAAGCAATGGAACAACACTTGTATTTTTGTTCTTCATCTTGAAGTCACCATGAGGCCTTCAACAATAACTTTTGCTTACATCTCGTAGTCACTTCAAGACAGCCCCTCGCGCCGGTTAGAGCGTTATTCATTGCTAATTACCGAGCAACGCCACAGCCTTGCTAAACAATACGGGGTTTTTGAAATCCAGGATAATATTTCTATGGGGTATTTTGTATTGGTGGTCCTATACAATTATATTTCAAAAGTGGTTATTGCTTTAATAGGAATTGGTGGAAAATATAAACGAACGACTTTTGAATCTGTACCACATTTGTAATCAAGGGATTACAAAAGTGGTTGATTACAATTTCTCATCACCCATTTTTGAAATCCCCAACTAATTTTGAAATCCAGGATAATACTGCAATTGGGTATCTTACTCAACTTGTACTTAACAACAATACAATATATATATAAGATGGCCGTGTACAATTGTATTTCAAAAGTGGTTATTGCTTTAGTAATGGTATGTTGAAGATCTAAGCGAACGACTTTTGAAATCTACACATTTGTTATCTAAGGATTACTAAAGTGGTTAAGTTTACAAAAGTGACTGGGATTACAAAAGTGGTTGACAGCAATTTCCAATCAATCGCTTTTTAAATCCATGGTAATATTTGTATGGGGTATCTTGCATAATTTTTATATAACATCTTAGTTGGCCCTATACATTTGGATTTCAAAAGTGGTTCTTACCTTAATAAGGAGTGGTGGAAGATATAAACGAGCGACTTTTGAAATCTGTACCACATTTTTTATCAAGGATTACAAAAAGTGGTCGAGATTACAAAAGTGGTTGGGTTTACAAAAGTGGTTGATAGCAATTTTTCATCAGCTATTTTTGAAATCCAAGATAATATTTTTATGGGGTATCTTACACAATTTGAACTAACTGAACATAAGTATCAGATATCTCAAGTGGCCGTTTTTAAAAGGGTTGTCGCTGTAATAAGGGTTGGTGGAAGATATAAACGAACATCTTTGGGAATCTGTACCACATTTGTAGTTCAAAGCATTACAAAAAAGGCTGGGATTAAAACATAGGTAACCAACGATTTCAAAGTTCGCCTCGTTATGGCACATCAGCCCAATTTTGCCTGAATGCTGACATACTATCAAAAATGCATGCATATGCATAGTTATATGAACCTATAATATACAGTTACTGAGATTTGAACTCGGATGTATACATCAATGTTAGTTGATCATGCATAAGATGTAGGTTAAAGAGACCTAATTTTGTCTGGATGCTCATCTACTATAAATGCATGCACATGCACATGCAAGATCATCGTACCATGTACAGTATCCGAGATCTGAACTTTGGCGTAACCTTGAATGTAAAGCACTCAGGCCAAAAATATAGGTCAAAGTGACCTAATTTTATCTGGATGCTGACCTACCATCAGAGTTGGATGAATATGCAAGGTGAGAGGATCCTACCATGTACAGTGACTGAGATTTGAAGTTGGACATAAACTTGTATGTAAGACACTCAAGCGGATAATGTAGGTCAAAGTGACCCAATTTTGAATGGATGGTGATCTACTATCACAGATGCATGCATATGCCAGGTTAGATAATTCTACCGTGTAGAGTGACTTGGATCTGAACTCGAACATCAACTCGAATGTAAGTCACTCAGGCTGAAAATATAGGTCAAAGTGACCAAGATTTGCCTGGATGCTGACCTACTATCAAAGTTGCATGCATGTGCATCCTACTCTGTACAGTGACTGTGATCTGAACTCGGAAGTAAACTTGAATGTAAGTCGCTCAAGCGGAAAATGTAGGTCAAAGTGACCAAATTTTGCTAACTTGCCATCTGAGATGCATGCATATGCACAGTTAGATGATCATATCAAATGTAGTTACTGAGATATGAACTTGGATGTAAATCTTAATGCAAGCCACTTAAGCAGAAAATATAGGTCAGAGAGAACTAATTTTCTTGGAGGTTGTGAGTAAAGGCAAGATGCACCTGCATGCAAATGTAGTTACTGAGATATGAACTTGGATGTAAATTTTAATGCAAGCCACTCAAGCAGAAAATATAGGTCAGAGAGACCTAATGTTCTTGGAGGCTGTGAGTAAACGCAAGATGCACCTGCATGCAAAGTTTGATGACCTAACCCTGCATAGTTACTTAGATATAAGCCTAAATGCGGACGCGGACGATGACGTGGATATCAACGCTGACACAGACACTTGGGGTACTCCAATAGTCCCCCTCAACTTCGTTGAGGCGAACTAGAATGTGGTTGGGATTACAAAGGTTGTTGATAGCAATTTGTAATTAACCACTTTTGAAATCCCTAACCACTTTAAAAATCTATGGTAGTATTTTTTATGGCGTGTCGGACACAATTTGCATTGAAAATTAATATTGGATTTATAAAGTGGCCCTATATAATGGGGTTTCAAAAGTTCTAATCACCTTACTAGGGTTGGCGGCAGAATCAACCTTCATATTTGGTATCAAGGGAGTACAAAAGTTGTGAGGGGTTACAAAAGTGGTAAGGGATTACAAAAAATGTTGATGAAAATAGTGTCAGGAACTTTTGTAATCCCTCATTCAAATCAAAGAGTTTCATAAAAAAAAGTTAATCTTTACTTTAAGAGACATTTGTTCTGGATTTCAAAAATACTAAGCCACATCTTAAATCACCGGATTACAAAAGTGGTTATGGATTACAAAAGTGGTTAATAAAATTTCTCAAACAACCACTTTTGAAATCTAAACCACTTTTGTAATCCCTTATTCAACTCGAAGAGTTTCATAAAAAGAATGTCAATCTTTACTTAAAGTGATAGTAGTTCTGGCTTTCAAAATTACTAAACAACATTTGAAATATAGAGATTACAAATGTTAAGGCTTATAAAAATTGTTGATAGAAATTCTAAGTCAACCACTTTTGAAATCACAGCTAATTTTGTAATCCCTCATTCAACTCAAAGAGTTTCATAAAAAATCTTAATTTTTACTCAAAATGACAGTGGTTCTCGATTTCAAAAATTCTAAACCACATTTGCAATCGTAGGATTACAAGAGTGATAAGGGATTGCAAAAGAGTTTAGGGATTAGAAAAGTGGTTGATAAAAATTCTTAGTCAACCACTTTTGAAATCTCAACCACTTTTGTAATCCCTCATTCTTTGAGTTTGAATCAGGGATTACAAAATGGGTTAAGATTTCAAAAGTGGTTGACTAAGAATTTTCATCAACCACTTTTGTAATCTCTTACCGCTTTTATACTTCCCAACCTGTTTCGTTATCCCATGATTTAAAATGTGTTTTAGTATTTTTGAAATCCAGAACCACTGTCAGTTTAGGTAAGATTTATCAACCTCTTTTGTAATCCCTAATCACTCTTGTAATCCTACGATTATAAAAATTCTTAGGCAACCACTTTTGAAATCTTAACCACTTTTGTAATCCCTCATTCAACTTAAAGAGTTTCATAAAAAAAAATCTTGGTTTTTACTCAAATTGACAGTGGTTCTCGTTGATTTCAAAAATTATTAAAAACATTTAAAATCGTAGGATTACAAAAGTGGTTGGGGATTACAAAAGTGGTTAGGGATTACAAAAATGGTTGATAAAATTTCTTAGTCAACCACTTTTGAAATCTCAACGCTTTTGTAATCCCTCATTCATCTCAAAAAGTTTCATAACAAAATCTTGGTTTTTACTCAAAGTGACAAGTGGTTCTCTTTGATTTCAAAAATTGTAAAACAGCTCTAAAATCGTAGGATTACAAAATTGGTAAGGGATTACAAAAGTGGTTAGGGATTACAAAAGTGGTTGATAAAAATTCTTAGTCAACCACTTTTGTAATCCCTCATTCAATTCAAAGAGTTTCATAAAAAAATCTGGGTTTTTACTCAAAGTGACAGTGGTTCTCTTTGATTTAAAAAATTCATAAAAACATCTAAAATCGTAGGATTACAAAAGTGGTTAGGGGATTACAAAAGTGGTTGATAAAAATTTTTAGTCAACCACTTTTGTAATCCCTCATTCAACTCAAAGAGTTTCATAAAAAATCTTAATTTTTACTCAAAATGACAGTCACTGTGGTTCTCGATTTCAAAAATTCTAAACCACATTTGCAATCGTAGGATTACAAGAGTGATTAGGGATTACAAAAGAGGTTAGGGATTAGAAAAGTGGTTGATAAAAATTCTAAGTCAACCACTTTTGAAATCTCAACCACTTTTGTAATCCCTCATTCAACTTACAGAGTTTCATAAAAAAAAATCTTGGTTTTTCCTCAAAGTGACAGTGGTTCTCTTTGATTTCAAAAATTATTAAAAACATCTAAAATCGTAGGATTACAAAAGTGGTTGGGAATTACAAAATTGGTTAGGGATTACAAAAGTGGTTAGGGATTACAAAAGTGGTTGATCAAATTTCTTAGTCAACCACTTTTGAAATCTCAACACTTTTGTAATCCCTCATTCAACTCAGAAAGTTTCATAAAAAAATCTTGGTTTTTACTCAAAGTGACAAGTGGTTCTCTTTGATTTCAAAAATTGTAAAACAGATCTAAAATCGTAGGATTGCAAAAGTGGTAAGGGATTACAAAAGTGGTTAGGGATTACAAAAGTGGTTGATAAAAATTCTTAGTCAACCACTTTTGAAATCTCAACCACTTTTGTAATCCCTCATTCAACTCAAAGAGTTTCATAAAAAATCTTAATTTTTACTCAAAATGACAGTGGTTCTCGATTTCAAAAATTCTAAAACACATTTGCAATCGTAGGATTACAAGAGTGATTAGGGATTACAAAAGAGGTTAGGGATTCGAAAAGTGGTTGATAAAAATTCTTAGTCAACCACTTTTGAAATCTCAACCACTTTTGTAATCCCTCATTCAACTTACAGAGTTTCATAAAAAAAAATCTTGGTTTTTACTCGAAGTGACAGTGGTTCTCTTTGATTTCGAAAATTATTAAAAACATCTAAAATGGTAGGATTACAAAAGTGGTTGGGGATTACAAAAGTGGTTAGGGATTACAAAAGTGGTTAGGATTACAAAAGCGGTTGATAAAATTTCTTAGTCAACCACTTTTGAAATCTCAAGACTGTTGTAATCCCTCATTCAACTCAAAAAGTTTCATAAAAAAAATCTTGGTTTTTACTCAAAGTGACAAGTGGTTCTCTTTGATTTCAAAAATTGTAAAACAGATCTAAAATCGTAGGATTACAAAAGTGGTAAGGGATTATAAAAATGGTTAGGGATTACAAAAGTGGTTGATAAAAATTCTTAGTCAACCACTTTTGAAATCTCAACCACTTTTGTAATCCCTCATTCAACTTAAAGAGTGTCATGAAAAAATCTTGGTTTTTACTCAAAGTGACAGTGGTTCTCTTTGATTTCAAAAATTATTAAAACATTTAAAATCGTAGGATTACAAAAAAGGTTGGGGATTACAAAAGTGGTTAGGGATTACAAAAGTGGTTGATAAAGATTCTTAGGCAACCACTTTTGAAATCTCAACCACTTTTGTAATCCCTCATTCAACTCAAAAAGTTTCATAAAAAAATCTTGGTTTTTAGTCAAGTGACAGTGGTTCTCTTTGATTTCAAAAATTCTTAAAAACATCTAAAATCGTAGGATGACAAAAGTGGTTGGGGATTACAAAAGTGGTTAGGGATTACAAAAGTGGTTGATAAAAATTCTTAGTCAACCACTTTTGAAATCTCAACCACTTTTGTAATCCCTCATTTACTCAAAGTGTTTCATAAAAAAATCTTAATTTCTACTCAAAACGACAGTGGTTCTCGATTTCAAAAATTCTCAACCACATTTGCAATTGTAGGATTACAAGAGTGATTAGGGATTACAAAAGAGGTTGATAAATCTTACCTAAACTGACAGTGGTTCTGGATTTCAAAAATTCTAAAACACATTTTAAATCATGGGATAACGAAACAGGTTGGGAAGTACAAAAGCGGTAAGAGATTACAAAAGTGGTTGATGAAAATTCTTAGTCAACAACTTTTGAAATCTTAACCCATTTTGTAATCCCTGATTCAAACTCAAAGAGTTTCATCAAAATAATGACGATCTTTACTTAAAGAGACAGTGGTTCTAGATTTCAAGTATACTAAACCACATTTTAAATCGTGGGATTACAAAAGAGGATGAGGGATTACAAAAGTGGATGATAAACAATCTAAGTCTACAACTTTTGAAATTTCAACCGCTTTTGTAATCCCTGATTCAACTCAAAGAGTTTCATAAAAAAAATGTTGATTTATACTTAAAGTGACATTGGTTCTGGATTTCAAAAATTCTAAAACACATCTGAAATCGTAGGATTACAAAAGTGGTTAGGGATTACAAAAGTGGTTGATAAAAATTCTAAGTCAACCACTTATGAAATCTCAACCACTTTTGTAATCCCTCATTCAACTCAAAGAGTTTCATCAAAAAAATGTTGATCTTTTCTTAAAGTGATATTTTACAGTAAAACCTGTACTTTTGAAACCAAATTATGTTGAAAAAAAATCTTAAGAAAGATGGATTACAAAAGTGGTTAGGGATTACAAAAGTGGTTGATAAGACATTTAGTCCAACCACTTTTGTAACCCAAAACCACATTTGTAATCAAGGGATTACAAAAGTGGTTGGGATTACAAAAGTGGTTGTAACAATGCTTTTCACAATATAGCACAAAATGACTAAAAAAGTCTGTATACAGAAAGTGGTAACCCCACAGCTCTGAAAATGTATCCAACGATATGGCGTGACTCTTTTTTAAATACAAGTGATTAAACTTTGCTGGGAAACTGTTTTAACTGCTCTGAATTTTAAAAGCATGTTTTGCAAGAAAGACGTAACGAAATTTTATCAGGGCATTTGAAAAAACGTATGAACCGAAATTATGAAAAAAGAGGTCTGTGTAGTAAAACAATAACATGTATAATGCTTTTAAATTCATAAAACTATAGGAGTAAGAAAATTTACATATTCGTTTGCTGATTTATTTTTATCGTACAGAACAACTCAAACCGGAACATATGTCAGCCAATTTCATTTAAACCATGCATTTATTGTTGACAAAAGTAACTGTTCTGTAATAAAATCTTAATGAATAAAGTATAATGTTAGATTTTTTTCATATTCTTGTCAATAATATAAACAAAATAGCCTACAATAAGTAAAATATGACAATCTATTGAAATGTTGTGGTGTTTTCAGTATGGTTTATATAAAAAATTTCGAATGTCAAGATTTCTTTTTTATTACTAAAAACAGTAAATTATTGATGTAATTCTTCCTTATTACATTTCTTATTACATTTCTTTTATGCTGGTGATTAAGTAAAAGTAAAGATTTAAGTGGTACTACCTTTATTAAAAGAATGGAAAAAATAAAAACTTGTCAAGATATTCATGATTCCTACGTTACTGCTTCTTAAAAAGTGCCTCGAATTACACTGATTCTCGAAAGATATAAAAGATATTTCTTCTATCAATATAATATTAAAAAAAACATGTATGTTAAATTTTAACAAGTACTGTACTCATAAACACTGCAGTTTTTGGAGTTCCAAAATAAGAAAGGTTCCTACGTTACCTATGCTCTAGCGAAATTACACATCGGACTAAAATGTTTGGCATTTACAAAAAAAAAAAAAAAAAAAAAAAAAATAGCATTTATGAATTTCCACTACTTGTTTATGCGATCTCTGATGGTTCTTTCTTAACTATGAAAAAATTCCTACGTGACCGATGATTCCCACGTTACCAAATGCCACGATAATAATTCCAAGGAATTTACTTTTGAAACAAAGTTGACTTCCATCATTTACAATTTTTTTGTCTGGATATACCATCAGACAAAATAAATGATTCCTAACTAGTTACTTACAATAAGCAGTGCATTTTGGTTTATCTGAAATGAATTTCAGTGCTAAAAATTAAAAATATTTATACATACATTACTTGCTCCGAAAGGTTAAGGATACACATTTACTAGTAACTTTCTTAACATTTATAGTGACTGAATTTTGGTTAACCTATTTTGTGTAAATGTTAAAGAATGAATCGAATATCCATGCATATCAAATTCCTATAGCTACGCCCATGGTAACTTTTTATCCCCGCACTTTCAGACAAAGTTCGTTGATATACCCTCCACCTGTCTGGCCGCCCGTCATGCAAATTCCTCCTACATTTTTGGACTTAGGTATTAAATTTTGTTGTAGAGCTGTTTATATAGTCTGGAGATCCGCAATATGATTTCGGATTTGTGATATTGGTCTTGGTGCTAGCAAGACGCCCCAAGATGTCGATTTTTTTACACATGTAGCATGTGACACAAATTCCTCCTACATTTTTGAATTAAGGGATTGGATTTTGTTGAAGGGTTGTTGCATATAGTCTGTAATTGCGCAATATGCTTTCGGATTGTTTATTTTTACTTTGGTTCAAACAATAGGCCCTATGATGTTTATTTTGAAAAAGGCTTAAAAATATGGATCTTGACACATGAGGGATGTGACACAAACTCCTCCTACATTTTTGGATTAATGGATAAAATCTTCATGCATTTTTTCATATAATCTGTCGATTTGCAATGAGCTTTCGGAATTTTGGTTCCGTTTCTAACCTTTTTCCTGAAAATGTCAAAGACTCATATTTTTAAAAAATTGAACAAAATGTTAAATACTTAGAATTCTGAAATGTGATTCCAAGTTTGGTACATTTCCTGAGAGTCTCAAATCTACTTATTTGTTGAATTTTACATTAAAACCATAGACTACAACTGTTTTGATTACTAAAAAAATTGACATAATTTGATTTTAAAACTTTTCAATCCCAATTTTGTTAAATTTCCGAAAGTCTCAAACCTCTTTTTTGGAATTCTTCCTAACAACCATACTTTTAGAATTATGACAAACATTTTGATCAATTGAATTTCAAATATTTTCGATTCCAATGTTGGTAAATTTCCTGAAAGTCTCAAAGACCATTTAATTTTAGGAATTCTACATAGCAACCATAGACTAAGTTTTTTTTTTAAATTTCAACAATCATTTTCACTGATTGGATTTCCAAAATTTTTTATTCCAGGTTCAGTAAATTTCCTGAAGTCTCAAAGAACACTTTTTTGGGAAACCTACCTAACAACTATACATCCTTGAATTCTTCTTAGTAAAGTAAAAGTAATGAATATCGATAATTCGATTTCAAGAATGTCCAGAAAAATTTTGCCCATGGCCTCTAAATACTGTTTTGATCACTGTAGTTTCGGAAAGTTGTTACTTTAGATGGCAGATAATCTTGGACCTGGAGGGTAGGTTTTTTACCTGCAAAGTGCGGGGATAGCTGTTGTATACGACAGTCTCATCTAGTTTTTTTTTTAATTATTATTTTAGAAACACGTCTCATACGTCAATGTTTCCTTGTCCATGTTTGAATACTCGATGATTACAAAAGCTTTTCAAAATTTAACTTGGTACTGTTTGAGGGTTAGAGAAGTAACATGTACTATGGTTTTTAATTGGTTTTGTCTCAGGGTTAGCTAAAGACATTAACCAATCAGCTACCTTACAGATCTTTCAAAAACATATATGCATCACTTACCGTGTGACGGGTGCTGTTAACAGAGCAGGACATGCTTAACCTTCCGGAGCATCTGATGTCACTCTCAGTTTCACTGGAGTTCACACTGTGAGTGCTGTGTTTAGAATGTTGTTAATTCTGTTTCTGTGCTTTGTGTCTGGCGTCGTTGTTTTGTGTCTGGCGTCATTGTTTTCTGTGTTTTCGTTTTGGTCATACCTTTGGACTTCAATTTTTGTAATTTCACTCCTTTGTTCCTTCGGTATTCTACTGCCGCTGTTTCAACAATGTATCCCCCATCTTAAGCTAAAATAGGAAAAGGTAATACAGTACTTGGTCTTTCAGATTTTTGGCACTAGATTTTGATGCAACAAAAGACGATAATTCCTTCTCGGATACAAATGCGAGTTCATAAGAAAATAAAGATTTTACATATTTTTTAAAATTGCAGTTTTGGCCACTTTGACATTTTATAACTCCGCGACAGTAAGAGCTACGTCAAATCCGTTCCCATACTACCGAAAGCTTACAACAAGTGGAGTCAAAAGAAAAAATAGTGTTTCCGGACATTATACATATAATCCATGCTTCACAAGTTTTTTTGCACTGTATGTCACCAGGTATTTTTGTAGAATTTTATACAACTTTTAATACAGATTTTGCTCTTTTGAAACGAACAACTGTTGTAGTAAGAAACGCAAGGCAAATCAAAACAATCTTTAACTTGCTGAAATCAATATTGAAATCTTCGTTAATATACGAATATCATTGGTAATTATTCAATCAAAAGCTTTTACGTTGTTCATATGTTTTGATTTCAAGCAAATGAAAACGCAAGCATGTGTAAATAGTCCGACAATGCAAGAAGCTACTGAAAAGCAGAAACTGATGGCGGACAAAATACCACCCGAGAAAGTGTACGTTTCTTTATACAAACTACTAAAAATCGAAATCTCCAGAGACTTTTATCAAGGATTTAAAATCTCGAAAATGAATACTTCTCTCGGGAAAAAAAAAGATTAGGGCTCATTATTGTTGATTCCTATAGATAATATAATATGTATACGATTGCGACACAAACCCTGTAGTAGTCGTTCTGCTGGTTTTAAGAAACTTGACAATCAAGACTTTTGAGACATTTGTGTCTAGAATTCCAACGTTCAGGAATGCCAACTACATGTATCCAGCGAGTGATTATGTCAAAGTAGTGAGAAAAATGGCTTTTCGGAACGTCAAATCAAGCCACTTTTATTAAGAAGAAATTCTGAATTAACTTTAATAGGGATTTTGGATTTAGAAGAATATTTGCTTGGGAGTTCTTGATTTGGAAGTTATTTTTTCTCGAGATTCCTAGATCACAATCCCTACTCTACCTCAGAGTAAGAACCTTAAGGTAGATCGACACTAATACACGGCGCATTTGATTGGCGCATTTGTGTAACACGAATCGGATGCGGAATTGACTTGATTTTCAAGCCGGAATAATCCTGTATTGGCCTATTCCTTGTGACGTCAGAATAGATTGACATACACTTTCCCGCCAATTAGCTCCCTTTACCCGTAAATATTGTCTATTACGTAAACTATATCAAATAACTTTCTTAATCGAACGGTGACATGTAGATTTTTTCAGCGTAACAGATAGCTTAAGTATATATCTCTGAAATATCAAAAAATATAAAAAATCTGTCTGATATTTATTTTATATGAAAGATAAACAATAAGCACGTTCTCACAGTTCCCTATATATTCTTTGTAAATATTGCTGAAAAATACTGAATTTGGCCTGATTTTCAAAGCTTGATTACAGGAAAAGATGATCGGTGACATATCATTTTTATTTTATTTTCGGAACATATAGGTAAAGACCTACAAAATATCTGAAAAGAAAAAAATTCTGTCTGATATTTTTATTAGGATCGAACTACCTTAAAATTCTTGTGTTGTTCTGTTATATTGATAGATACGTCGGCAAACAAATATCTAAGCAAAATGCATAAAAGAGGAAAATCTAGAATAAAAAATCTACAAAACAACACAAATAAAGACAGGAGATATGAACGAGAACGACACAAAATTGAAATATAATAGATTCGTGATCCCGTTCAAAACCTGGTGTATCATTGGAATAGCGCTAGCCGTGTGATATCCCATAATCAAAAACCTATTGGCAGTATGATCGGTTTCTGTAAAGGATAACATATGGCTTTACACATAACATTCTCCACAGCCTGGAATTGATTCTCACGAATATACGGGGTATGCTACTCTTTTCTTATTAGCGCTAGGATTGTGGACATCTTTATTTATAATTTGTAAAGTTGTTTTCGTGTAATTGAAGACGGAAACGATCGCCTCGGATACAAGTGAGAAGGAATATACTGTATTTCTAAACCTACTGAAATAAATATATACCACATAAAAAACAGACTGTTCATGAAACTGAAGTGCATTTATAAATTTTAATGAAAAAAACTTAAACTGAAGCGCTACAAATCGATTAAATATAAATCACCTCACCCTAAGTTCAACAGTGTTCATTAATTAGCGATTCCCTCTCAATGTATTGATGTATTGATTTTTTACGTTTAAAATAGTGTTTCCGGATTGAACACAATTCAAAAATCCCGTTTTGGTGTAAGTGTATTTTTGTGTTCCGTGTGCAGCGGGAAATCTAGTGGTATAAAATTATCTCCCTTCTAGAAAAACTCTTCTGTGATTATAACATTTTCTGATCAAAATAAGAGCATGGCGACGAAAGTAAACAACCGACAAAATGCTAAGACCATAAAAAGAAACAGACGAATACAATATTTAGTTCAAACGTCATTCAATTACCATACCTTTGCTCTGTAGGAAAAAATGAATAAACTTGTCCATAGGAAGGATTGATACGAGAATGTCTTAAATAATTAACTGTCGTGAAAAAAATATTCAATTGACAGACTGGACAAAATCAATTGCTATCGGGTGTTAAAATACATGTACCCTGACAAAATTGTATGTACAGATATATTTTTAACATACATCATTTATAGACCGATTAATAAATACACAACCCATCTTTCGGATGGGATGTAAACTCAGGTCCACGTGTTGGAAGAAATGCCACGCTTCCTGCACGTTAAAGAACCCTTGTAGCAAGCTCCTTTTGGGGTGGTCCGTAGGTGATCGGCTACAAGGCTAAATTCCCCGCCCTTGACGATTTCACCCTACTTTTCCAGTGGCAGTCAGAATTTCCCGTCCCATGGCCATTTCCATACCCCAAAGTGATTATTTATCAACAAACTTGTTCTCGTCTTGATATAGCTGAAATATTGCTGAGTAGACGTTAAACAATATTCAATCAATCAATCAATCAACCAATTTAGTGACGATTTATACTGCGTAAGAAACGATGTCATCCATAAGGTCTTTCGTTGTTGCTAAGAAACTTATGTTGTCCTGAAACAGCGCCATTTACCTTTTATACCCATGATCTCAAAGGTAATCACCATGACAAGATTTCATTGGTTCAATGGTCAAGTCGACGTATATATCAGGAAAAAGAGGCGTGTCTTCATTGAAAGATACCACGTGTATGAGTGAGTAGTAATCGATTTTGTAAACAAAAATGGAAAGTAAAACAGCGAAATATCGTCTTTTTTTATTTATTGTAACTGAACCGCTGCATGTACAAAATGTACCCTGTCGAAAATTTGCGCATGAAAAGATGATTATTTAAAGAAAAAGCATATTTGTTCTGGTCAATGTCTAAACGCTACGATCCACAAGTCTCTATAAGAGGAAAATTATCGAAAATATCATTTTTCTTGTAAAATATGCAAAGTACCTTCAATCAAAAACTTTTTTTATTTGTATATATAGAAGTCTGTCACATGCACATGAAAAAGTAGAATTTTCACATTAAGCACCTAATAACAGACCTAAACAATACAATCCACTTTTTTATCTTTTCTAAACGAGAGCTCACATTCTTTTGTTTAAATACCTGTGTGGTCTGTATGAATGTTCATTTAACATTTGAAATGGTTTTCCATCAATCGTCTTAGAAATTATCAGAAATGTAAAATGTATTTGCTTGGCAGTTTCAAATTTTCCGGCAAAAATGCTCTGTTTTGCCATACATCAAATTCAACAAGCGTTATATAACACTTCTTTCTAATATATTTATTAAGTGTTTCATTTTAGGTAAATGGACTATGTCTTGGTAAGGAAATGTACAAAGACTATGATGTTACGTCGACATTCGAGTTGATCTCTCAAGTGCCTCTGTCAGACCTACAAAAGAGGCAATTGATGGTGCTCTTTGCATGGACTTTTCCTTCTGACGTAGAAATAGAGCAATTGTCGACACATGGTACCACGAGCATCAACAACACATCTTTTCATTCCAAATTTGTTATCACGTTGTTCATAAAAAGACAAATGTACGCAGAAGATATATTGGACTATGAAAATGCTTTGGAAAATATGAATTGTAAAATTCTAATGCACAAATGTGGAGATGGTGCAATCAATGTTAAAATAAACAAAACGAAGAAAATTGTTCCTTTGTTTATCAGAAAAAATTTCAACTTAGTAACCGAGTTAAAGAATTCAAAAGTGAACATTTCTATAGAGAAGAAGGATGATTGTAAACATAATTTTATAGAATGTGACATTTTGAAAGATTCAAGCCTCCTGGCTAAAAAGTTGAAATGCATGGAAGAATTTGCACGAATCGTGCCTACAGATCTTGTTGGTAGAAAGAAAACAATTATTACCTTTACTGGGCTAGGTTTATCAATAATCACACTGATTATGTCAATAATTATACATAGGTTATCTGGAATGCATCGATCTATACCTGGTTCAAATATCGAAAATTTGTCAGTTTCCTTGCTTTTATCGAATTTTGCATTTATATTTGGAGTAGGAGCAAACGATTATAGAAATGTGTGTTACGCTGTT
>MJUU01046889.1:0-19665 GCA_002080025.1 Modiolus philippinarum | reverse complement strand
CAGACGCCGACGCCGACGCCAGCGCCATACCATAATACGACCGCAAAAAAACGGAGACAAACATACAGGTGAACACCACAGACGCAATGTGAGATCTGATCCACCAGTAGAATAAGCATCTCCTGCTTCTTCTAGGACCATCACTGTGTTGAACATGTCAAATCCGGTATTGAAGTCAAATCGAGTTGAGGAAACAACATTCTCTAGCTGTTACTGAAGGGAAAGATTTGACACATTTATAACGTTTTTCCCCTAAGAATTGGAATTTGACCCCATTTTTAGGGAATAGGACCCTAACTTTGCCACAATAGTCCTTTGGTGGCCGCGCAGATAGGTGACCAGTGGTTAAGAGGAAGTAAGGGAAACCAAGTGGTTACCATATTGATTTGCATTGAGAAACAATGACAAAGTCCAAAACACGTCAAAAATCTGAAAAAAGTATTTATTGGAAAACAAAACGCATAGTTCACATCTACAATATGCGATGAAGCTCCTGCATAATTTTAAAGAAATTCCAATGAGTGCTTTAAGAGGAGACGAGGATACCACCTTTTTGAAGACGGACAGAAATTAGGACATCATTAACACTATGTACCTTCCACCAATCGGGGCAATAAAAAGTGTTTTTTAGAGTGCAATTATTCCAAAATGGCCACCAACAGGGAACATAGTTTAACGTTGGGGCATATGGAAACACTTTCAAAGATCTTCTCCCCCGAATTTTCTTGGTCATTTGGGCTCAAACTTGATCACAAGTCTTTGGATTGTCCCCTGTAAAAAGGGCTCCTTTCAGGTTTGCACCTATTCCAAAGTTCCTGCTATTGATCCAATGCTTGAAAAATGTTAAGAGATATTATCTTGTAGATGAGAAACTTCTACATTTATATTTCATGTTTATTAAAATACCAAATATTCAGTACATTAGTTACTGTTTGATCATTGACAGATGAAAACAATTGAATATTGGATCCTCTTGGAGCCAAGGGAGCGATACAGGCTCTCTGAGACTCTTGTTTAGATTTCCCATTGTTTTGCCTTTATCTGCACTGACGATACATAAGTTGTCAAAACGACCATCTGTAGAACTGGATACTATCAGATATTGTGTTATTTCAATGCCGGTAAGTAAACGAATGAAAGTTCAATGAGTAATTACACCGATTACAGGAAAGCGCATACATCAAACAAAAAAAAAAACAAAAAACAAAAAAAAAACCCCAAAAAAAACAAAAATGACCTGGAAAGAATGAAAAATAGAGTTTTCGGCAAGGTCCGACTTAAGAAATTGCATCTTAGTTGTTGAAAGTATTTAGGCTAAAATGAGAAAAACATCCAAGCTTAAGGTGCAATTAGATGGTCATGTGAACAGAATGTGTGAATTGATTTTTTAATTCTTAGTCTTTTTTCCCTTTTTTCCCCTTTTCACATTTAAACCCCTTTTAAACCAATAATTGACTTTAATTTTGTATGTTCCTTTCTATTTTAATATAGAATTTGTTTTGTAATAAATAATATGTATGGGAACGGACTACATAAATTTGAAAAACTTGTTCCCAATTCCTTGTGTTATATTAGATAATGAAATTATTATAAACTTTACAAACAAAATATCCTTACAGTTCAGTGGAAATATGAATTAAATTATGACGGAGTTGTAAATCAATAAATGAGCTATAAATGGCTCGACAAGCCTATATAGAATCAGTTCATAAGGGTTACTGCAAAATTCCCGAACAAAATTTTCAGGAGGCGAAACTCAAAGGGTAAAAAGACTAATTTTGTGCAAAATCAGCAGAAAAAAAATGTAAATCGCAGTGGTCCTGACTTGGCACAGGTACTTCTTAGGAAGTTGTAGGTTTTATGGAGCACCAAACAGTTAGTGTCATGTGTAGCAATTCAACAGCAATTGCTATTGAAAGGTTGTATACATTGAAAAGAAATGTTCTTCCCAGTACGCGAAAAAAAGAATCTCTTCTCGACAAGGGACTGATATCTTTTAAAGAACTATTTTAATCAATAAATTAATTCTTTTAAGTATAAGGTGCATTACTTGATCCTGTAAACAAGATAACTTAGGAGTATGGTTTTAATCTGACTTGCAGTTAGGAAGGAGTGGGTTATTCTGGGCTCCTTGAATCTCTGAACTCATTAAAATAATTGATTGTCAAACTTTATAAATGAAAAGTCCAAAGGTTTGAAAAAAAAAAGAAATTTTACGTAGGGTCAGAGATTACCTCCGGAAAGAAATCTCAATATATATTTTTTCAACATTTGATGAATTCATCTTAAAAATCAGGTGCACAGGCTTATATGCACTTACTATCTTGACATAATTGTAAACAGATGTTCTGAAGATGGTCGGAGGAGGGTCGAGAATACCACAGGCAAAAATGTCATCCACAGATTCATGGGCGGACACACAATGGGACAAACGCACAATCGCACAAACTGAAACCAATGTACCCTAAACTTCTTTTTGGATGGGTATAGAAATGAAAATATGGTCATTTGATCGTTTTTGTTACGGCTGTTGACTGTATCGTCACTTGGATAAAATCAGCTGTTGATCGTTTCATGTATCGGTCGGGGATCGTGTCCTATTTTCTTCTTGTTGTGTCAAGTAATGTCAAATTTAACAAGAACACCTGACATTTGAATAATACTTTATACATAAAATTAAAGGTAAAAGATGCATCTTTAGTGCTGATGTTAAATAATAACTTGGTAAGTATGAAGTTGTATGGAATAAGGAATTGAAATTCAAGATTTGAGATTTTTTCGTGATTTTCAGTGTAAATTTGAATTAAAGTCTGCCAAAATGTACATGTTATGAGAAAATAATTTATTGTTTTCATTATGTGATTTATAATCTTCATTTTTACATCCAAATCAATGCATGATTCTGCTTAAAATGACATTAAATGTAAAAAATCGTAACACCACTGTTTCACTTTTCTACATGTAAACAAACATCGATGATCGTATCAATCGGCCGATGATCAAAATGATACAAAGTGGTTGTACGGTGTGGACTTGGTTAGGTAGAATGGTTAAAGTCCATTCCCGCTTACCGACATGGCCCACATCAACCATACTGGTATGTATGATGCATTTTGGGATGACAACAACAATGCATGCTTCAGATGCTGTCTCTGACCTACATTTTACGCATGAGCGACTTGGTTAGGTAGAATGGTTCAAGTCCATTCTCGCTTACTGACATGGCCCACATCAACCATACTGGTATGTATGATGCATTTTGGGATGACAACAACAATGTATGCTTCGGATGCTGTCTCTGACCTACATTTTACGCATGACTGAATCTTTTAAAAAGAATGATTACTGACATGTGCAACATGTGACAACGAGGTGAGCTTAGCAGGCTGTGGCTGCTTTCTATGTTTTACATTGGACCCTATGTGAAAACACATTCCAAGATCTCCTCTGAAACTGCTGAGCCAATTGGAACCAGACTTGACCACATTAGTCCTTTGGTTGTCTCCTGCAAAAAAGGCATATTTCATGTGGTTTGGTCTATTACAGTCTGCTATATGGCTTTTGTCCTTGACCTTAATTTCTAGGTCTAGTGACCATAATAAGGTTTTCTGTTTTGGTCTGTTTTACTGTAGCTAATTATTAATTGTTGTATGGCTTTTATTAGTGAAACCAATTTCACATGTTAAGTTTTTATGATTAGGTCAGTTTGAATTTTCTCATCAATGTAGTGCCCAAGCAGTGACAGACAAGACATCTATTAGGGTCTATACTTGTATTCTTACTTCCTTCAGATGGCCACCCATGGAGAACAAATGTGAAAATAAGATCCTATGAGAAATGCATTCAAAGATCTCCTCTGGATCCACTTTAACATTTTTTACCAAATTTGATGAAAAGTCCTTAGGTGATCCCTCTCAAAGTTTTTGATTTTTTTTGTTCCTAGCTAATCCCAGATTGCTGCCAGTGGGGGAACATAGCTTAGCATAGGACTCAACTGGAAATGCATTTAAAGATCTTCTCTGGGACAACGTGAACAATGTAAACCAAATTAGATCAAAATATTCCTTGGGTGGTCCCTTTTGTGACTTTTTGTTCCTATCTCATCCAAGATGGCCACCAATGTTTGAATATCTTCTTAGAAACTGTAACATCTGGTTAACTGATGTACTTCTTCTGATGACAATGAATAAAACTAGTCATCAGGTGAGTGATACAGGCTCATGTGAGCCTCTAGTTTATCTTTTGAGGTAGGCTTTTAGTATTTAGCATTCATACAAAATGATGTATCATGAACCATTATTGGTGACTTTGTCTTCAAGATCAGATTATTGCTTTCTTGATGACAAGTTTTGTCAAGGTTATAACTTTTTGTATTTTGAGGTATCCTCCTGATAATTGTCTTAAGGTAAACAATTGACATTTTGCATGTGGATAGATCAGTTCAAGATGTTGCATAATGTACCATGATTAGTGATCCTTGACCTTGAACTTATCCTCAAGATCATGTCATTGCTTTCTTAATGACAAAGTCCTGTCCAAGGTACAACTCTTCAGTCAGGTTGAGCCACAGGGCTTTGTTACTAATTAGAAAATTTTACTATCAATGCATATGCATGGATAGTAAAATTTTCTAATTAGTAACAAGGCCCTGTGGTTGAGCTTTTGCTTTCACTTTGCGTCCGTCGCCCATCTGGCGTTAACTTTTCATTCAAAGATAATCTTCTCTGAAACTACTGATCCAATTTGAATAAAACATGGCCCCCATGGTCTTTAGGTGGTCCCCTACAAAAAAAAGTTAACATTGGATCCTTTGGGAAAACACATTTATAGATCCTCTCTGAAACTACTGAGACAAATTGAACCAAACTTGGCCACAATAGTCCTTTAGTTGATCCCTACAATAAAATTACTTCTTAGGTTCAAACCTTATCCAACTGCATGATGGAGAACATAGTTAAACATGGGACCCTTTATGGTCATTATAAGGCCCATTAAAACCAGGTAAACAGCAGGTCCTTACTTCATCCCAGATGGCAAACAGCGGGAAACATAATTCAACATTTGACCCTATGGAAAACACATAAATTACTAGTTCAATTACAACCAAACTTAGTCACAATGATCCTTAGATGGTATTTTACAAAGGAGGTATCTGGCAGGTGTGTACCTCTTCCAAAATGGCTACAAAGGGTAACATAGTTTAACATTGGACTTGTGGAAAATGCCATTCATACATCTGAAACTGCTACTTATGTCAGCCTTTGTCCAGATGAGCTCTTCAGAGTTTGTTTGTCCTTTGAGATAAGCGTTTGGTATTTGCCATGTGGATAGATCAGTTAAAGTCAATGTCATACCTAGGTTTGGCGGCCTTTGACCTTTAATTTTTTGTAAAGCTCTTCTCTACAATGATACAAACTTGAAATTTTGTAAGAAGTTTGTGTAGTCATTCCGTATTTTGAGATGCACTTTCATACAAAAGGATTACTACATTCTATTTATTTCTTGAGGATTATATCATTTAGTCCATACTTTTATTGTGTCAGCACTTGTATTGTGTCCACACAAACTATAAATTGCACTAATTACAGCAGGGCGAGCAGAGATGGCTTCCATCTCTCCAGTCTGTTTGTGGCTATTTTGACAATTACTGGTTAAAAAAACTGAAATCTAAGTTTGTTTCAACATAGGATGTAACACATTGGCTGAAAACAACATCTATGAAGTTTGCAGCTAGAGTGGAAGGAATAATACTAAATTTTTTAGATAACGGATTCACCGGATAAGATTCTAAAACTAACCTTTGACATCATGACGTCACTTTTTGTTGGCTTTTGTTGTTAACTACGATAATGCCAACCTTGTGATTTTCTTACTGAAGTCTTACTTCATAATTTTTCATTTGTTGTATTAAGCTGTATTGATGACAATGGTCATCAAAATATGCAGACAGTCAAATTCATTAGATAATCACTTTATTGAGGATCTGTCGCTATCGGGGTCAGTAGGTGATATTTCACAGGACACTTTTATGGTCATGTGAGCTAGGTTTGTAAACATTTCATTCATTCAAAGTGTATTCCTTTAGTTTTATTTCTGGCAAGTAACATATATTTCACAGCCAAATACTATTATTTCTTTCAAAGTTGCTTATCAACGATACCTTATAAGCGATCAGATGACAATTCCATTTTTATCTTCACATTTAAGATGCAACGAACTCGAAACTCCAGTTTTGACTACTAATGAAACTTGCAAACTTAAAAAAAAAAAAAAAACTTTAAGAAAATGATGCCACTTGTTTGTTCCATATAAAGCAAAAGATGATGATGCTGAAATACCTATAAATTTTGTAGTCACATTATAAACCAGAGGCTCCCAGGAGCCTGTATCACGCACCCTGCTTTCAGTTGCCACAATAAAGCTAACATTGTAAGTTATACAGTTGATCTTCAGTTGCTCAAACTTTGGTAACTCGAACAACACATCTTGAATTGTATTTAAAGTCTGATAATGTTTTACTATATTTCTTTGTTGGGCTTTTTTGACAAAAAATGTTCATGCTAAGGAACACTTTCGACACCAGTTTTGAAGCTGAGACATCATTTTGTAAATGGTGGTCAATGAACAATTTTCAACATCGGTTTTAAGTCACAACATCAATATCTATTTGGAAACCAAATTTCATTAAAATCGAACAATGTTGAATTTTCCGGCCTTTTTTGGCAGCCATTTTGAAAATGGCCGTCAGGGAACAATTTTCATGATCAGTTTTGAAGTCGCGACATCAATAGGAAAAATAAGGGAAACGGGGAATGTGTCAAAGAGACAACGAGCCAAAGCGGTGTAATAACAACTCAAAGCCACCATAACATCTTCAATGAACGGAGAGGAAACCCCACACCCAACGGCAGGTCAGAGTTGGCCCCTATAATACCTATTTGGAAACCAAATTTCATTGAAATCGGACAATGTTGAATATTCCCGCCTTTTTTGGCAGCCATTTTGAAAATGGTGGTCAACGAACAGTTTTCAACACCAGTTTTTCAAGTTCTATTTGGAAACCAAATTTCATTGAAATCGGACAATGTTGAATTTTCCCGCCTTTTTTGGCAGGCATTTGAAAATGTTGCATCTTAAATGTGACCATTTTGAAAATGGCACTCAACAAATAATTTTTAACATCAGTTTTAAAGTTGCAACATCAATAACTTTTTCGAAACCAAATTTTATTGAAATTGGAAAATGTTGAATTTTCCTGCCTTTTTTTGGCAGCCATTTGGAAAATGGCTGTCAACGAACAATTTTCAACATCAGTTTTGAAGTCGTAACATCAATATCTATTAGGAAACCAAATTTCATTGAAATCAGAAAATGTTTAATTTTCCTGCCTTTTTTGGCACACATTTTGAAAACGGTGATCAACGAACAATTTTCAACACCAGTTGCCACAGCATGGCAAACATTTTATAAATTTACACTGAACCTTCATCTTCTATAGTTTTGGAAATAAAAGACAAAAAAAAAAAAATAAAAATTTTGAAAATTCTGTGAAACAACAGGCTCTCAAGAGCCTGTATCACTTACCTGGGTCCTTATGCAGCACTATAATTCCAAATTGATGGTCCATCTTTGGTGGTGTATGTACATTTTCAGAAACTTTTTATAAAATTGAATTAAAATTGTTCAAGCAGTTTCAGAGAAAATTTTTGAATGCAGTTTCAAACTTTAAGGGCCTATGTTAAGCTACCTTCCCCGGTGAGTGCTGGCAGCTATTTAACATAAACCTTTGAAGAGGGTCACCCAAGGACTATCATATCAAAATTCTACTGAAATTGTTCAAGCAGTTACAGAGCAGAAGATCTTTTTAAGCATTACCCATTGGGTCCTATGTTAAACTAAGTTTTGCCACTGGTGGCCTAAATTATGATGTCTGAAGATGGATCAGCACCAAAGTAACAAACTTGGTCAAATTCTCACAAGTTTCATTTATGCAATGTTTAAATTGAATCCATTCAGTGGTTTTCTATTATATCTTTGTATGCATTTCCCCTTAGGGTCTTATTCATTGCTGGAGGCTATATTGGATGATGGATCAGCACCGAAGAAACAAAACTTGGTCAGCTTCTCATAAGCATCATGTATGCAAAGTTTGGTTTTAATCTATTCAGCAGTTCTCTAGAAGAAGATCTTCTGTTAAATTAAGTTCACAGCTGGTGACAGTTGGTCAGCACCTGACAGGCATCATTCATGTCATGTTTGATTTAAATCCATTCAGCAGTTCTCTAGAAAATCTTTGTGCGCATTTCCCATAGGGTCCAATGCTGTGGGTCATATACGATGGCGGGTCGGCACCTAAGCAAAAATACTTAGTCAGCATCTAATAAGCATTATCAATGCCAAGTATGGGTTAAAGCAATTCAGTGGTTCTTAAAAGTTCTTTGTATGCATTTTACAATTGGGTCCAATGTTAAAATTTAGTTCCCAGCTGGCGACTATGTTGGATGACGGATCGGCACCAAAGTAGTAACACTTGGTCAGCACCTCATAAGCATCATTCATGCCAAGTTTGGTTCAAATCCATTCATTTGTTCTCAAGTAGAAGTTCTTTGTATGCATTTTCAGATAGGGTCCAATGTTGAAATTAAGATCCCCGCTGGCGGCTATGTTTGATGACGGATCGGCACCAAAGTAACAACACTTGGTCAGCACCTCATCAGCAACATTCATGCCAAGTTTGGTTCAAATCCATTTGATGGTTCTGAAGAAGAAGTTCTTTGCATGAATTTTCCAATTAGGGCGGCCATCTTGGAAGGGGTCGGAAAACTTGAACGTGTTCAATAAAATATAGTTCTTAACATACTGAACATTTTTTAAATTTAATCTCGACCTCTATCTCAAAGCGTTTTTGAAATATAGGACAAAAAGTAAAAAATCACGAAAAATTTGACCGATAAAGGGCCACAACTCATATATAGGTACAATGTTAAAACTATGATCCCCGCTGGCGGCCATCTCGGATAAAGAGCAGATCTGAAAAACATTTTTTTTTGGAAGGGGACCATCTACGGACTATTTTGGCCAAGCTTGGTTTCAATTGGCTCAGTAGTTTCAGAGGAGATGTTTGAAAGTGTTTTCCCATAGGGCCCAATGTTAAAACTATGATCCCCGCTGGCGGCCATCTTGGATATAGCATGGATCTGAAAAACAACTTTTTTGCAGGGAACCATCTAAGGACTATTGTGGCCAAGTTTGGATTCAATTGGCTCAGTAGTTTCAGAGGAGAAGATTTGAAAGTATTTTCCCATGGGGTCCAATGTTAAAACTATGATCCCCACTGGCGGCCATCTTGGATATCGCGAGGATCTGAAAAACAACTTTTTTGCAAGGGACCATATCTAAGGACTATTGTGGCCAAGTTTGGTTTCAATTCGCCCAGTAGTTTCAGAGGAGGAGATCTTTGAATGAAATGTTTACGCCGGACGGATAACGGAAGGACGGACGAAAAGTGATGGCAAAAGCTCACCCTGGCATTAGCCAGGTGAGCTAAAAATGCACAACTTTTGAAAATTTTACGGAAAAAGGGCTATAACTCCAAGATGGGTTTTCAGATTTTCTTCAAAATTGCACAGAAGGTAGATCTTATCATGTTGAGCATTTTAACCCTCCATCAGATTTTTTATATCTGTAACGGTTTTCGAGTTATCGGCCAAAAACTGCAATTTACCCCTATGTTCTATTTTAAGTAACTGTGGCCATGTTGTTTGACCTACCGCCTAATCAAACATTATTTTGAGAAGCCATACTCTGGTGATGATTCAGGCCAAGTTTGATTACATTTGGCCCATTAGTTTCAGAGGAGAAGATTTTTCAAATTGTTGACATACAGACAGATGGACGGACGACGGACGCATAGTGATGGCAAAAGCTCACTTGGCCTTTTAGGCCAGGTGAGCTAAAAACTGACATGGCCACAATTGATGAACTTATCCATGTTTCTTTCTTTGTTAAGGTTAAAATTGACCAAATTCATAAGGTTTATCAGATTAACTCAATTAATCCAGTGGAGATGAATTACCGACAGTGGCACATGACATTAAAGGGAAAATTCACGATTTTTTACATGTTGGCTTACTTTGTTCCTTGTAATGAAAAATGCATATATTTCAAGCTTTATCAAAAAATTCGACAAAATAAAGAAGTTATTAAAGAATTTCTATAATATATTTTGACTGTAATTGTAGGTTGTGACGTCAAAACCTACTACTGAATAATGGGAAATATCTTTAAAAGTCTGCATCGATACAGATCAGTTTACATAATTTAAATCGCACAGATGATTTTTGATGTGGCCAAATAATAAAAAAATCAAAGCATGAAATGCTGTTAAGGCAGGTTCCTGGGTACTCCCAGAAGTCATGTTATTATTACTGTTTTGCTGAAATGTTGGCATGTAATTTTTTCAAGAATTAAAATCGGAAGTTTTCCTTAGCTTCCTGGTTTGGGTTGTCTTTTCAGTTTTTGTATGGGTTGTTGGCAATAAATTTAAAACTCTATTTACATTCCATTGCCTTGTTCCTCTTTGTTGGTAGTCATGTATGTATTCTAAAGAAGTGTTACACTCGGTGGCTTGATAAATAATGATATTTCTAATTTTGTCATGTCATCACTTTGATGACTATAGAGATCAAAACAATTACTTGTTTTCATGATAACATTATATTCACTAACACGAGATCTGAGGAAACCACCTGTAGAGGATTTTACTGATAACAGCCTTATCACAGGGAGTGGGACTTGCTCCAAGCCAAGAAAAAAACTTTTGTTTACTATCAAACTTTTTTTCTAGGCCGAAGCAAGTCATTGTGGCCTTATCTGGGCACAACACCTTCAAAACATATTGAATGGGTTGCAGACTTCTTCTTATGATGGGTCTCTGGTAGAGAATTGAATATTTGTATTTTTATCCCGGGTTTTTATCTACATCTGTTGGATCAAAGCACTGGATCATGGGAAGCTGAAATGCTTTTAGCCACTTTTAATTTTTTAAAGGTTAGAACTAGATCTACTATGAAATAATTACGTATATATATAGTTTTATCAGGACCCTCACGAGTTTTCAACTGACGTTTTTACATTTGACTTTCGTGATCTAGCATGGAGTGCTTTCTTATACCTGACTACGATATGTTGATATGACGGATGACAACGTCTTGCTTTCGTGAACGTGTTCTTGGCGCAGTAAACTAACAGATTTCATCTCTTTTTCAACACAACGTGAAAAATGAATTACTACAAAAGAAGGAATCACTGCAAATGATGAAAATTCAGCAAGAGAGCGCTTCCTCCTGTTGCAACAAATCAGTGAGTTTGGGACCTTCATCATGGTTCCGTGTGATCCAGTACAAGTGTTGTACTTGATTACGCTTGTGATTAGGAACACCATTGGAGATCAAGTTTAAACCTTCAGTGCTTCATTGTTGACATAGTTGAATTATTCTAAAGTTTTAATGTATTTGAAGTATTCCATAAAGAACATTTGTTGTAATTTCGGATTATTTTGAAACTTTTTTGACCCTTATTTACTACAGCGTATGTCATGCAGGCGTAATTAAGTTGGCCATTAAGAAAACAAAACAACGCGCCACCTGTCGGGACAAAACAAACGAAAACGAAGCTACGGTTTGATTGATCCTTTTTTAAGGTAGAGTACGTCAGTGTAACCATTAAAAGTTTCAAAGTCTTATATGAAAAATACATAACATTTTTACGAGTTACAACAGCGAAAGTAGAAGTTACTATGTATCCATTCATAAAAACTTGTAAAATCATAGCGCACCGCAGGGAATATTTATGAATGAATGAACCGAATTGTGAATTTCGAATATCAGTTTAAGTCCTCTGAGATTTAAAAAGCATTGTAGCTTTTAAAAGATATTTAATAAATACAATAAACACATAAAACAATGTAGTTGATCATGAAATGGACACTGTATCACCACATGAATGGATTATTTTTTGTGCCTTCGTATGAATAACTGGTAAGGCGTACGCGTTTTTAACGATAGTCTGGATCATTCAGATTCTTTTCATACAAAGTAGTCACCTTAATGTAAGAGTCTGGTTGAAACAGACTTTTTTCAAGATGGCTTTACCTAACAGCTAGAAGGCAGAGAACCTGCCTTAATAAAAGGGATGTAAATAAACCCCAAAGGAATTTAAATAATGAAATACTTTTGTCTTTATGAATTTATACAATTGAAATGATTTAATTGAAAGCATAAATCCTAATTTGGTATATTAAAGGTTTGATATACTTAGCTATTTATATTACATAAAAGTTTTTATTTTCTCTTTTTTTTTAACTGTTACGTTATTCTTTAATATCAATCGTTCAATAATTAATTTTTGACATTGACAAGCGGCAAGCAATCTTTGATGTCCATGAGGTGACACAGATTTTAACACCAGTGTCCCCTCAGGTGTTGCGTAATAATTTCTAAGCCAATTTGCAAATCTTCACATGATTACCTGTACAATGATTGACGGAAATTACATCAATAGAAACAATATACTGCGTAGGTGCACATTTGGTTGTGGACAATATGGGATGGGATTTGAAAACATACTTTATAAAAATCGATCTTTTGTTTTTTTTCAAAATATCAAAAATGTGTCATTCAGATATCAGACTTCATACGAGATAAGTAAAATATTGATAAGACGAGGGTTAATGAGTCAAGATATTCTAATTAAAAAACAAGTAGAACTGTATAAAGTTCGCCCAATGTGTTATAAAATGGGAAATCTAATAAATGTTATAGTGTTTTCTTTATGAAAAGAAATCAAATTAAAAATTTATTGTGTTACTATTCAAATGGAAAAAATACAAGCATATATATAGACATCATTCACCATGTCGCATTTATACGATTGGTGAGCCCAAGAGGTGTATAAAAATAATTTGCTTAGACTCTTATTTACTATTGGTTTTAGGCACCTAAACTCTATTTCATTTAAAAAATGTTTTTATCTTGAATGATTTCTCATTACTAAATCTGTAATATTGTAAAATTTTATTATTGATTCAGAAAATTTACAACTACACAAAACCGTCAGAAATAGTTTGTATTAATTACCTGTATCTAAAATATGAGAATAGTTTATCCTTTATGCACAAACCCGTATTCTACCCCTCCTGGTTAACAAATACTGTAATTTTGTGTTTTTGTACTTCCACACATGCAAATTGTATTATTTATTTATTATATATATTTATCTTCTCTGTAACTAAGCTTAGTTCACGACAATAAAGATATTTATATTCATATTCATTAACAAATATGTGCAAATTAGTGGGTCCACTAGAAATATCGCATTTGTAAAGTCACAGAAAGAAAAGAATATGAGAAATACACAAAATGCATTAAAAATGTAAGGGATACAAGATAGAGAACGTGTTAATGATATAAACCATAAAAAAGTAACGTTTTCTGTGAAATACATGCCATGTACTAATGATGGTGTACTAAGCACTGTTCGCTATAGTTGAAAAGTATTTGGGCTGTCATCAGAACATTGAGTTTGTGCCTTTCGTGGGATCATCTATTTCCTTTTGGGATTCGAAACTATAGATGTTTTTTTCTTCTTTTTTTTTTAATTGCATGCATCCGAGGTTAGGTAACATTGTGTGATGGATAAACATCATATATTACTTTCGCTTATGAATCAGAATTTATCCGACTGTATGCAAGATTTTGTGTATTAGTGTTTGGATGAGAGAGAGTGGGACCAAAATAAAATGTTGGTTTTGTACATAGATGTTATAAAAACAAAACCAGGAGAAGTATATAATACGCTTTTGTCATACAATCATTTAGTCAGACAACCGTCTGCTTCACATTGATAAAGAATGTACATGATGGCAACGGTAGGTCACCGTTATTTGGTATCTCTAAGGTCATTAGACATATCTTGACAATTTTTATTGAGAGGATGGCAAAATGGCGACCTGCACAACAAAGTCAATCACATCGAAATATTGATCTCATGCACTTATCCTTTGGAATAAAACATTAATATAGATGTATACTGGTTCATTTATACAAATGGAAAATAATATCAAATCTTAATTTTTTTGCAAATTTTCCCTTCAACAACATCATATCATTATATAATGATGATTTTGCCTGGGTATGTGCTGATAATTTTTTTTTCACTTTTCACTACATGGTTTTCTGTCAAAAACAAAAAGAAGGATCACACATTAATTTTAATTCAAATTACAATCTACATAAAAGCATCAAATTATCTTTTTTATAGTTACACTCCCAAATATTTTGGTAAAATTACTTTAAATTCAAAAATTATATTCTTATTTTTGTGAGATACTGCATCTTATGTAAAATTTCACTAATCAAAATTAAAATAGTAATATTTGGTGCAAAAAATAAAATTATATAAAAATCATGAAAAATAAAATTAAAAGACAGAAAATATGCAACAAAACCATAAATCAACCTTATTCATACTCTGATAAGTAAACAAAAATCATACTCTAATAAGTAAACAAAAATCATACTCTAATAAGTAAACAAAAATCATACTCTAATAAGTAAACAAAAACATATTAAGAATCATCATATAATAATTCACTTATTTTAAATGAATGAAAGTGTTTCTTTAAACATAGCCATAGAACAAAGGTACATTTCAAGAGTTATTAGTGGTTAGGAAAAGTTAAATGTGATAGCATTTTTTCATCTCATTTTCAGTGATTTCAAACCAGCTGGTCAGGTTTTTCTGTTATGTATTCCATGATTGATCTATGCTTTAATCCAGACTACAAGTTTCAGTTAGATATGAAAAAAAACAAGAGAGCTGAAAAAATCATTTTAAAAAATTACAGTATGTCATTAATATAAAAATAATAACAATACAATAAATTCCTATAACAAGATTATATGACATAATCACTTTGATTCACTATAAAAATTAACTAACAATACAATATCACATAATCATTACAAAAATAACAAAATGTCATTCTCATTATAAAAATAATAAAAATAGAACATGTTTACTAATAAGACTGATTAACAAGTTAATATGGTTCACATAATCCTTCCCCCAAAAAAATTGTAATTTTGTATAAGTGGTTATTTTCATAGATTGCAATTTTCACGATTTCTTTGAATATTACCCAATTTCATTTTCGTTGACTGAAAATTCACAATTTTCTGTCTATCTCTTCATGAAGTATGATGTGAATATTATTTCGCGGTATGCCATTTTCACAATTTCAGAATAATAGTGAATAAAGTGAAAATTAGTTCCCTTCAAAAATTACCACTTATACAGTATCTCATTATCACTATAAAACAATATGTCCTTACCACTATAATAAATATCTCATTATCACTATAAAACAATATATCCTTACCACTATAATAAATATCTCATTATTACTATTAAACAATATGTCATCATCACATTAAAAACAACAATATGACATCACTTAAAAAAAAAAAATAACAAAACAATTACAGTCGAACTTCGATGGCTCGAACACCCAAGGGACTGATGAAAATAGTTCGAGTAAAACGGGTGTTCGAGATATGGAGGTCGAACTATGTTAAAATTCGAACCAAGGGACTGTAAAAAAGGTTCGAGCCATCCATGGTGTTCGAGTTATTGCAGTTTGAGCCATCGAAGTTCTACTGTACCATTAACATTTCAAAAAAAAAGATTGAACAACGCAATTTGACACAATAAAAAATAAATTAAAAGATCCTTTCACGGTAGGAAATGAGTGCATTTTTCAGCTAAAAGTTCAACATTGCAATATTTGATTTTTCTAGACATCATTGTGTCTGGAAATTACACCTACCCACTCAATTCCTACTAAAATATTATAGATCCACACTTAATATAAAAGTTGAAATAAAAGGGACAATAGGAAACATCTACAATGGCTTAAATTATAATTACATGCCATTATTTCTATTTCATGGCAATATGCACACTTCAATTCTTTTAACAATTAGACAATCATTGAAAATTACAAAAACCAAAGTTTTCACAAAGATCGATGACTGTATATTCTGTGAATTATCTTCAACAATTATTATGAGCAAAATCTATTTAAAAAATACATCTCACTTGTGGCTATCTACTTATTATACATATCATAATGTCTGATTATAAAAAGTGTAATTACTGAATAAATAGTGAATAAATCACAAAAGAACTGGTTAATATTCCAAGCAAAAACAAAATGTGGTAAACTGTCCAGTTAAACATTAATCCAAACTTAGTTAAACTTACAATTAAACAATATGAAAATAAAGACATATGACAGTTAAGTCCTTTGACAAAATATATATGGCATATCTAAATTATATCTATCACAAATTTCATATATTGCAAGTATATGGCAAAAATTAAAAGCATTGTAAACAAAAAGTAAACACTTTAAAAAACTGTAAATAGCACACATTTAGTACATCCAAAGTATATATGGCACACAATTAGTACTACTTCAGTACATATCGCACACAAAAGTACAACTTAAGTATACATGGCACATCTTATATAAGTCTACAAGATAGCCTGTAACATATCAAATCTTTTGCTGTTCTTGTTTATTTAACAATAATTTGTTTATGAATTTCCAAAAATCCAAAGACTGTGCAGTCAATATTCTTTTTTCATCATCCTGATCTCTTGGTAATTTTCCTATAGCTGTCAAAAGTACCCAGTCTGTCATTGTATCATTTTCATATGGTGAAGCTTCAGCATATGATTCCAGTATATCAGGTAGACTGAAATTATAGGAAAAACTAGAATAAAGGCAAGAAAAACTGTGAGCAAAGCTATATACCCCTCCAGCTATCCTCATTTGATTGCAAAAATGTATGATTTGCAAATGAAACTCAAATCTTTGTTCAGATCAAAATCAAAAGTAATGATATTACTTATATTGGTCAAAAGCTTTTGCACAGTGATATATTTTCATATATATTTTATGTTAATCTATATTTGTATAAAATAGAATTCTATAGAACCTTGATCGCTTGATAAGCAGACAAAAGACAGGAGATCAGAAGGAGTTGTTATAGGTGTTACTTGAGGAATATTGGTATGTTCATTGAAGAATTGCAAATATAATACATTAATGATCCCAGAAAGCCTCCATAAATCAAGTCTCCTGCTTTCTTGTTTCATATTTTGAGCGTTTTTTTTTCTTTACATCCCATGCTTTCGATAAATATAATTTTTAATTTTTGAATTCCAGTTTATTGGTAAGCCAAAGGCTGCCAAAATGACCATAAACTCCATCCATTGAAATCAATTTTTGTCTGTATTTTATTTCATTATAAGAATTTATATTCAAATTATTGCAAAGGTCAAGCATGCGGCAAAAGTTTCATTTCAACGAAATTTACTTTTACATCCTTAGCAGACCTGAAAAATTGATCTCAGAGAAAGAAACATTGTTGAAAATTGATTGACAGAACATCACAAAAGACTGCATTTGTAGAAAGAAGAATAAATGATTTTTTTGGCTCTGCCTTTAGATGATTTTACATTTGATTCCAACCCATCAACCATAAAATCTAATGACAGTACTGTCAGTCAATTAACAACAATGTGTAAAGTGTGTTTCTTTCAACTCCAGTAGTTTTTCAGGACATCAGCTGGGGGTGTAAAAGTACAACTCATTGAAATGTAACTTTTGTCACTTGCTTGACTGTTGGCAAATTTTATGTATGCTTTGTAAATAAGATCAGGAATGACACTATTATATCATTTAGGGCTGCCTGGCAGCCTCATTCCGCAAACAAGCAAATTCCTAATTGCGGCAACTGTGTTTACAAAATACAGATTTTCTCCATTCTTGTCTCTGGTGAACCCTTTTCCAATCTGCATCATCTTTTTGTTGGAACCGCAAATCATACAAAACATCCAGAATTAACTCATAAGTAACTAAATAATGCAATTAACACTGTTTTAGGGCTACCCTGAAGATGGACAAAATGACTGAAGGTGTTAGTGTCCATAAGGGAACAACAAGAAAGTCAGAATGTGTGTAATCTGAATTTACATCATGTTGTAATCATTTATTGTAGTTTCTCAAAATCAGGGAGTTAGGCCAGTTTGCTTTCATGCAGGAGTCTTGAAATGCCAAGTAATGCGTCAAAGATCTGTTGCCAAAGATATTAAAAAAAAAAAAGGAAAAATGAAAGGATATGTTTATATTAAAATAAATATGGAATAGTTATGAGTTGAAATCTAAGTCTTTCTAATAAACTTGAACTTTTAACTGGTTAACAATTTACATCTACACTTCCAATGGGTGTGCATTCTTCATAAAAGTTTCTTGGCTACTAGTTAAAACAAGTTTATCCATCTAATGATAAGACTATGTACATTGACTCCATATGATTCCTACTCTTATTGTATCATTTACATATACTCCATTCTAATGTAAACCTTGCTTAACCACATGAATAAAGCCAAATTAAAACCTCGACAAATGCATGTATAGACTTTGAGAACGTAACTACCAATGTTAAACTCATGTTCATTCTTCAGATCTTGTCAATTATAAACCCAGTAAGCTGCCATCATACATGTCCAGAACAGATTTCCTCATACTGTAATAGCTGCAGTTATACATGCCCTGCGGTGCTATTTCATGGTCCATCTATTGCTGTAGAAGGCTATCATCCAGTAAGGGGGGGGACTGTATAGATTTATTAACCTCAACTTCGTAAAGCTGGGGACAATATATCTGTATAAGAGTAACTTGTGAGGTTGAAAATATGACTATATCAGAATTAACATTTATTACATAATTAAGAAAAAACACACAATTTTTTAACTACATTGTACAAGTACATCTAACGACATAAAACAATCCCATACAAATTTATCTACATTCTACTAATGTATCTTTGGCTTCTTGGGGGCTACTCGAAAACCTATATCATATACCTTGTTAAAATAAAATGTACAAAATTAAGCCTGATAATAATAATAAAATCCATAAACTTAATAATTCTTATATATGCGGTAGAACCCAGCATACTTACTGGAGGTAGAACCCATCCAGCTAGCCAAATCGATAATAATAATAAAATCCCTAAACTTACTAATTTCTTATGTATGCGGTAGAACCCAGCATACTTACTGGAGGTAGAACCCATCCAGCTAGCCAAATCTCAGAAATGAAGATATACTAGAGTAATGCTAGTTGTAATTGTGAACGCAATGCGGTAGAACCCAGCATTGAAAGATTATGCGGTAGAACCCAGCATTAAATGGAGATGCGGTAGAACCCAGCATCTGAATTAGAAGCGGTAGAACCCAGCTTCATAGACCCGGTCTCAGAGGTAGAACCCATCTGACTTAAGATTTATTGAAAGTTTATACTGCGGTACCTATAACCTATATACATTGTATACAGCCCCTACTTTGTAACAATATAATTATTTAACATACCATAATTATAAACTATAAGAAAATTCCTAAACATGATGTGTATATTATTGGGGGAAAATAATTTCCCTGAAATTATGCAGGCCTTCCCTTGAAATAATAATAATATACATAACAAATATAAAGAGTAGCCCCATAACAATAAATGCAGAACATAGCAAAAAT
>MJUU01046887.1:14269-24753 GCA_002080025.1 Modiolus philippinarum | reverse complement strand
GTAGAGACTTTGTCTCATGTGCATTTACTCCATATCCTTTTATTCACCTTTTACCAGATTCACGACCCTACATTGTTTTCAATTTATATTTTCCAAAACTTTGTGGTATATGGAAGAAAAGGGACAACAGGAAACACCTACATTGGCTTAAAATTATAATTACATGCCACAATATGCTAGGGAACTACACAAATAAAACACAAATAAAACAAAAGACAAACGTACTCGGGACAGCCGGATGCAACTTCATACGGAGGAGATCGACACTGAAAAGTTTCTTTAATGAATGCACGCGTAGATACTTTGTCACATGTGAATTTAATCAATATCGTTTCATTGTTGACCCAAATTACGTTGAACAGCAATAATTTATTCATCAACAATGCGGATACATTTTGTCTAATAATAAGTATTTAGTCTCCCTTTACAAAATTGAAACCGAAGAACTTTGTTTTGCATACAAAAAGAAAAGATTGCACAGAGCTTTCGATATGACTTTGAACTTTAAAATGTAAGACGGTTGTAGTGACTTATACAAGGATGAAAAACATCGACAAAACTAATGCAAAGCTCTCATTTTAAGGGGGTAGGCCTGCAATCTATCACTTGTTTATTTTTTTAAAAATATTTTTAGTATTTAAACCATAGATATCCATATACATGTTAAGCAATTTTCGACAATTTTTGTGACAAGGTCATCAAAGACAGCATGTGTCTTCATATTATTTGGTCTATTCAGGACTTGATTCAGGTGTATAAAATAGAATCTAATTGAAATTGTGTTTCATATAAAAGTATCCAAAATGCAAAATTCTATAGCATAAACAAGAGTGAAAGTAGGCATGAAATAAGATAATAAATTTTGGTAGTTTGAACTGAAATACATGAGTGATTTGAGCCATATAGTTTGAAAAGTTTACCCAATTTTTATCAGTATTTAACAGTTCTTGTGATAATTGAGTGGTCTAATTTTCACCAAAAACTGAGAATAGCAAGGAAATTAGTTTGTAAAATATACTCAAATGTTAGACAAATATATAAGTATACCGTTGCATCTTTTTTTTTCAGGTCTACCCAATAAGTGACTTGGGTGTTACTTTAGGCTTTAATTGTGCACTTTTATCCTTTTCATTTATTGCCTAACGTTGATTGAATTATAAGATGACGAAACCACGGCAGTAGAATACCGACAGACAAGCACAAGATTACATTAATCAAAGTCCAGAGACCAGGCAAAAGCAAGAACACCAAAAGACGGAAGACCAAAGACACTACATGCCCACAAAACACACAAACACTACATAAAACACAAAAACTAAATCACTACCAGTGTGAACTAAAAAAAAAAACCAGGGTGACATTATATGCTCCGGAAGGGAAAGCATATCCTGCTCTGTACACAGCACCCAACACACTGTCAGTGGGTAAATCCAGGGTAAAGTCCAAACCGGCTATCTCAAATGCGGGAAAAAGTTAATCTAGCTGAAAATGTCAGTTTTCATTTTTGACACTGACATTTCATACCTATCTATAATGTCATGTTGACGGCCATAGAATTTCTGAAGGGACAAAAGTAAAATTCGCTGAACATATCCCTGGTAGAACACTTTGTGTTATAGTGCTTTTGCTCTTTACACAAAGTCACTGTATGAACGGCACTCTCTACAGTAACGAATTAATTGTGACATATAAACTCCATATGCTGGGGAGGTAGGTATATTGCTGCAGAGAATGGAAAAGTTCACAATTGGAAAGTCAAAATCATCACATTTGTCATAGAACCTAGATTTCAGACGTCCGTGTTCGTCAATGTATATCAAAAGGTCAAAGTATGAAGCAGAATTGGGTGTATCGGTTGTCTCTTTAATTTCAATTTCACTGGGGTAGATGCGATGTAAATATTCTTTAAATCTTGGGTTATTAAGAGAAAGTACATCGTCTATACATATGAAGCTGACATTAAAAGTCTGGGCTAGTTGTTTTTTGTTTCAGTTGTATTAGCCCTGGTAGAATCTTTGCTTCATACAAAAAAGGAAAAGGTCAGCTAAGAGTGGCGCACAATTTGTTCCCATAGGAATCCCTATTGACTCCACATTCAACAAAAATGTTGACGATCAAAAAATTCAAGCATCATTATCTTGTCATTTTCTTGTTTGACTTCGCGTGGTTCTTGACAAAATATGTTTTCTTTTTTCCTATTGCCAAAAAGGAATACATGCGTTCTTCGTTTTTGGTACAGAAACATTGATGTATCAGATAGGAAATTACTATTTTAAGATTATTATGTGGAAGGGTTGTATAAAGGGTAGAAAAATCAAAAGTTTGAATGCTATTGCAGTATGCGAGATTGTTTGAGGAGAGCTGTTCAAGGAGGTCTTGCGAAATTTTAGAATCCACATCTGACTCACGCTGCTCGTAGAATAGGCTTTTTTGCAGTAGCTTTTTAGACCATCTCTTACTGCAGTCAGTAAATTGGTTAGGAGTTTGAATAGGGGCTTAGTGGTGCATCTGGCAGATCCTGCATTGAATCTCTGTTTGTAGGGATTCTTGTGAAGCTAAGGCACTTAATAAATGTACGGGGGATAACTATTATCTTCACCAGCTTTGATACGGAAGGATGCTAACACAATAGCGTGATTAGTGATTATTTCGTCCCCTGATAATGTAGTTGGGGTAAATAATTATCTGCATAACTAAATTGGGATCATAAAAAAACTACCAAATAGATTTGTCAAGAGCCGAATTCCATGAGACAAAAAGACAAATCATGTCACGGAGTTCATTTGATTATCTACGAGACGCAACTAGAGCTTTAGTCTATGTTTATTTCGTTTTAAATATTACTATTATAGATAGTATTGTGTTGATATATTTTTAATGATTTTCCAACATCTGTTACTATAATATTGTTACCAATCTTTATGCATATCATCTAGTTCGCCTATTAATAAACTACAACAGATAATATTTTAATGATATGAATATCACGTACAGGATGTATACTTAAAACATCAAATTTATTGATAAAGCTACTAACACATAATAAATGTGCAACTGCAGTAATGCTTGAGTGAAATTATTCCGTTATTGGGAGTTGATTTTCGTTTTGTTATAAAACTGGTAAGTTTTTTATTCTATTTTCAATCTTCACTTTGTGTAAATATTGATTTTATTTTGCCATGTGCAATACGTTGCGTTATACAAATTTTAGAAATACGAGCAACTTTTAAGCAAAAATAAGATTTTTTTCACTTAAAATTTAATGAGACCAACAAGAAGTCAAATTGCCTGGGAATAACGGTACTCTGTTGACAAACCATCTGTAGAGAATCAACAGAAAAACTACGTGGTTTTGATAATCACATAAACGTTTAGCTCGTGATTCATTTAAAACCATGGGTCCTATGTATATTTCGTGCCTGTAATTCTAAAACTTCTTCTTTTAATGAATCCGTTGTAAATCCTGATGTCAGATTGGTGCTCTTATCTTGTCTATATACCTCTATTAAAATCATTAATGAGTTCTCAAGTTGTTAGGCGCACACTGATGCCAAAATATAATCAGCGTTTCGAATCCTGAGACATCAGGGTCCTTTTAAAATAAAGCTCAGTAGCAAAATATAGAATAACAAAATACCGAAGTTACAATAAATTATTTTCTGCATTTACGTATTTCGACAACTTATGTCTTATCAGTGCAGATCAAAACTTGTAAAATCTGATTGAGAACAAATAACCAAAATGATCTGAATAGAAAAGCTAAAATTCAGCTAAGAACAGAGATATGCATGAAGGAGATACTCTGAGAAAACTCTGATCACTCCAAAAAAATGCCAATTATGTTACGTTTTAGCAGACTATTTGTTACCTTTTATGAAATTCGGATTATATAAATATAAATATATGTCCCTATTGGTTTTTTCACTCTGCTGTCAGTGATATTCAGGGCTGAATTAACATTGCCAACAACACATGAAGAATAGCTTTTGGGATGTAACTGTAAACTTTCGGTTAGGCTCAGTCGAATTTTAAGAAAAAAATATACTTCTCGCCAGAGGATCGATATATCTCGTGATTTTGGGTGATTTCTCTATCTTAGCTCTGGGGACTGTTTCCCTTTTGACTAGCCATAAAACCAGTTTAACCCACCATTTCTTTTGAAATGACTGTACCAAGTCAGGACCATTGCTGTCGACAAGTTTGCCAGTGGTTTCCACTCTATTTGTCCTTTTGACTCGTGGACTTCGGCTCCTTACCACTCTTTTCTGTAATTTTGTTATTACCCCCATTAATCTCAAGCAGGTGCGAACATTTAAAAATGACTGCTCTGGCTTCAAATTTTCATGCAATTTATCCAATGTTATTTGTTGTCTGATTTAATAATTATGTCTCCCCATCTCAAGGGGGATACATATTGTTTTCGCCTTTTCTATATATGAACCGTTATCCGCCCGTCCGTCACAAAGTTTGTGGATGCCCATTCACCTACATTTTCCACCGGCTTTACAGGATTGTTGACCATCATGCCTAGTTGTGCATATTGTCTGGCCGGATTGATAAGCCATTTTTTCTTGGAGTCATGCCCCTTTTTGACATACAATTTTGATAAATTAAGTTTGTGGAGGCTCATTCTCCTACGTTTTCAGTCGGATTTTGACTAAACTTTACAGGACTGTTGACCATAATGCCTAGTTGTGCATATTGTCTGGCCGGATTGATCGACCATTTTTGCTGGACTTATATCTCTTTTAGACATAAAGTTTTGATAAATTAAGTTAAACTTTGTGGACACTAATTTCCCCACATCTTTCATCGGATTTCAATCAATCTTCACAGGATTGTTGACTTTCATTCCTAGTTATGCAATTTTACTGGCCTCATTGATCGGCAAAATTTGTTGGGGTTATGCCCCTTTTTTACATAGAAGTTTGATAAATTAAAATTGTGGACGCTAATTCTTTCATATCTGTCATCGGATTTCACCGACCTTCATAGGATTGTTGAACTTCATGCGTAGTTGTGCATATTGTCTCGCTGGCTTGATCGGCCAATATTTGTGGAAGTTATGTCCCTTTTTTGACATAGAATTTTGCTGAATTAACTTTGTGGACGCTTATTCTCCCACATCCTGCATTAGATTTGAACAGGGCTTTACAGAATTTACTTTCATGTTTAGTTGTGCATATTGTCCGACCGGATCAATCGGCTAATTTCTGTGAGATTTTTGCTCTTTTTTGTCATAAATATTTGATAAATTAAGTTTGTGGACGCTAATTCTCCCACATTTAATTCCAATCAAATTTATTGAAATACACTAGCAACATATCAAGATACAAATCATCTCCAGGAGGATATTTATTTGGGGAGATATTCTTTTTTTTTGTTTCCAAAGCACATTTCTAGTTCTTACTGTTTAAATAAATAATGGATATGTTCCTTTTAACCAGAGATTTTTCATAAAACGTGAAAAGTGCAAGTTTCATTTACAAGGAAGTTTAAAATTGCACGGTAATTGATAACAACGAAGTTACCATTCATTTCCGGCAAATTAAAACTAATTTTGACGTCATATTTTTTCGAGGACCTTTGTGATATTTCTTTATGAAAGTCAAAGCTGAAAAAAGTTTTGCGTGTTATTCCAGAAAGTTTAAGCGAGAAAAAGTATCAAATTCTGGTGAAAAGGATAGGCTGATCTCAAGCCCTCAGGCTTAGAATTACTTTGTCCACCCAGCAGGCTCCGGGATCTACATAACATCTTAGCGTTCGGGTTTTAGATAAGCCTATTCCCAACTTCCCTTGGGATGGATACTGTATTTCTCTATTAATCTTAGCTGTTCCGTATATGTTTTTGCACATTAATTGTGGTTAAAAAGGGTTAGGCAAAAATGAGAAACACAGCAAAATCAAAGGAATGAGACCGCCATAAAACACTGCCTTCAGAACTAAGGCATTTCTAGGCTTTTATAGCGTGAACTCCCATGAAAACTGAGAATTACGTCAGGTACTCCAGAAAGGTAAGCATGTCCTGTCCCCGCTAGACTCCATTCATATCAGAGTGGTTCATATTATTTTGAAAGATCAGGGTGATAGCTGATTTGTTAATTTCATTTTCTTACCCTTAGACAAAACCAATAAAAATCCATATTTTATAATACTTCTGTTATCTTGAAACAGTACCAAGTTAAACTTCAGAAGAGCTTTTGCATATTTTTTAAAGTATTCAAACATAAACAAGAGCAAATTCGTTGCACTAACATCACTAGCGAAGACAAAACATGAAGATTTGTCAAAAAATATTGATATTATTTGTGATAAATTGTCGAAATGGCCATCTGCCGAAAATAATTTATATAATTTATGTATTATTATTATATATTAATTATTAATATTTTTGGTCGCGAGATAAGGATTATCAGGTTCATATCAGATGAGCCCGTAGGGCGAATCTGATATGGACCTGATAATCCTTGTCGAGTTTTTTTTTGGTTCTACATGCAGGGCTCTTATACATCAGGGCATTTCACATCCAAACTTCTATGGCAATATCATTTTCAAAGCGCATAAATTCAAAAATTGTCCTTCCAAACTTATTAATCCGTTGAAAAAACTTATTCATAAAGGATATAAATACAGCATTGTTGTTAAATCTTTACTTCTGGTTTTTGTTGGCAAAAATATTGATCATCTCCTAAATGCTTTACACCATAACTAAATTTAAACAATTTTTTGGCATTGCACAATATCATGTTCTTCTTTCATAATTGATGATGTTGTTATACCAAATCTATTTAGAAGTATTTCAATTGAAATTTCATATGTAAGAAGGCTTGATATCATAGTCAACGGAAATTATGTCCTTAGCTAGCTGTCACTAACTGCGAGCATTTGTCCGGACAGTACCTGTGTGTATTGTCTTCATGTTTTATGTACTTCATTGTAAGGGTACTCGTCTTGATAAGTTGGACTTTTTTCTAGTTTGATTTTTACTGTGAGTCTTTTTGTGTATTTATTTTTTGCCATTCACCACACATAGGGGAGGGTTTGGATCCAAGAAAACGAGTTTAACCCCACCGCAATTTTTGCGCCTGTCCCAAGTCAGGAATATGTTGGTCATTGGCTTGTCCTTGTCTTCTTAAAATTTTAGTTTCTTGATATTTGGGTTATTGGATGTGGTTTGTTTCCATTGGTATTATTCACTTTTACCTTTTTGGGGCCATTTAGGGCTTACTATATGGTGTGATGTTCTCACTGTGTTGAAGACCATATGGTGACCCCTAGATGTTTTGTTTTTGGTCGTTTTAACCTGGAAATGGGATGTTGTCTCCTTGACATTTACCCCATTTCCTTTCTTTTTCATAATAATTTTTTTATCGGTAATTCCACAATGGAATACAAACTGAATTTCTTTTTTGTTAGGTTATTATTCCTTTTTTACGTTTTTGCCTTTCAACAAAATTCATTCAATAGTGAAAAACTATGCACTATTTTTTTTTGTCGAATTTTTATGCATGACGCGGTCTTACGTGACGTCACTCCATTCATTCAAATGCGTGATGACGGTTACGTTAAGGAACGAGGAGAGGGACGTGTATTGGAAGTAATAAAAATGTCACATTGAAACACAATTAAGGATCATATTATAGTGTGATAAGGTAGGTTGAAATTTTGTAATATGTTTTGGTGATGATCAAAAGGAAATTATTCATATTTCAATGTCCTGAACGGAACTGTCAAGGTGTCATGGCGTCAATTCGGTTGTCATAATGTTATTCTTCATTTCTTGTTTTGAGAACACAAGACAGTTTTCCCCCATTCCCTGTCACTTTTTCTTATTTACACCCCATCAATCGTCAATACTGCTGTGTCCCCTTGCCCTATTTCGCTAGTAAGATCCCGTCCAGAGTTGACGTTCGCTCCCTCCCCCTTCTGTCTTAGTTCTCCGTCACCTAGTTTTTCTCCAGTCTTTGCCAAATTTCAAAAAGTCTCTCTTTGCAATGATGTACTAGTAATATTGACAAATTCACCAATTCGAGATTTGGAAGTATTGACAGTGCCGGAGGTTGTGTTTTTGTTGCTGTTGCTGTGGGGGGGGGGGGTAGGGATTACCATTTATATGTAGGAAAATCGTTTTCATTTCAGGAAGAATTTTTCAGATACTCTCCGGATACTGTGTATGCGTTGCATTTTAATTGTAATTGTTATACTGCTTAGTGTCTGGGTAGATCTGAATTAGCACAACATTTGATCTCATGTTTTTCTTTTTTTTTTTTGTTTATTGTTGGTGTTTTTTTTATCTAGATTATCCATTTAATTATCAGTTTTTTTTTGTTTGCATGCAAGTTTGTTTTTATGTTATTTATTTACTACGCAAAGGGCGTAGTTAATTTTTTGTAGCACGTTTCAGTTAAGTTAGTTTTTTCACATCATTCACGTGCTTTTTTGCTCTTTGGCCACTGAAGCGCGATTGGCCAAAAAATAAAAATAGGTCCTTCCGCAACATGTTCGCGCATGCCAAATGACCAACAGCTGATAATTTCTAGTATCACTTGTTGCTGGTCGTCTTGCCATTGATACAAGCTTTAAGATGTAGTAGAGATCAAAGGAAGCTCTCCCAAATTACCGATAAATTATTATTTTTACTGAGATGAATGTTAACTTACTACACAATGGCCTTAAAGCAATTTACGATGACAAATATTAGTCAAATATATGTCAAAGTATTGCTTTTCGAAAAATTTACATAATATGTTGCCATTAAGACATATGCATTCCTTTTTTGTTTAATACGGGATTTTCGAGATAGGACTTCTCGTATAATCGAAGGCAGGAATTTCTCGTATAATTGAAGGCAGAAACTTCTCGTATAATTGAAGGCAGAAACGATCTCCTCGGATACTAGTTAGAAGGAATACTGGATCTCTAAACTTATTGAAATTAATATGTACCACATAAAAAACAAACTATTTATGAAATTGAAGTGCATTTTAAATCTTTCCTTTATGACAATTCTGTAGCTAAATCTTAATTAACGAAATAAAATAAACCTGAAGCGCCGCAAATCAATTAAACATAAATCACCCTTAGCTCAACAGTGTACATTAATTAGTGACTCCCTCTCAATGTATTGATATATTGCTTTTTACATATAAAAATAGATCTATTATCGGAGTAATTCAAAAGTCCCGTATTACCAAAGCAAAAGAAAAATGCTCCAATTTCTATTATTCGGACTGGATGATTAAGTACTGAAAGTTTTTAAATCATTGGAATAACAATGAACTTACTTTCGTATTTGTAAATAAATATCACAATTTCAAGGAAAAGGGTCACTTACTTAAGTAACAAAATTGTCAATATCCCGTCAAAACGACAGAATTAGCTGTAAATATTTTCTGAGCACTTTACCTAAGCCATGAGCATTTCAAAAATGCAATAACCTTAAAAGGCCATATGACCTCATTCTTCCAGTCATGGTCATACATATTTGGTCATTGTCTGTTAAAAGAAATTGATACAATATTAAAGAAATTAAATTGACTTTGTATAAATAGGCGCAACCTTAACGGCGAAGCTTATTTTAAAATTCATTACAAGTCGCCCGGCATCCTGAATCGGTTTTCAGGGGCTCCAGCTACAGAACTACGGTAGGTAGGACAATGCTTTGTCTATGCGTCTTAGTCAGGTCGTCATTCGAAAAGCCTATTCGCGATCCAATCTAACCAAAATGGTTGGACGCTCCATGCAGTATGAAGACCCCTTCTTTCTTTATTTTTTCTTCGTAGAGCGCACTCTCTGGGGGTCATTAGGAAGGCTAAATTTCACCCATTTCACCTCTTTTCCAGTGGCAATCAAAACTCGCTGTTCCAGTTGTCCGTTCCACTTTTATTTTTTTCTTCTTTTGCGTAGAATTTTGTTTTCTTTTTCTTTTTTTAAATTGACGAGTTATCGTCCTGATATAGCTGAAAAAGACTTTAAAATCTAACTTATTTATCAATTATTCATTACCAATTCTACCTTCTAAGCAAATTAGTAAATTATAGATTCAAGTCATATAGGGAATTTGTAAATATAGGCTTTGTTTTGCGAATTCTTTAAATGATTCTATTGAAATATTGATAATGTGTATTTTTATATATATTTTTTTGTATGCAATAAATTTTTGAACAAAGTATGTATACAGTAAATTATGTTGGCTTTTGCACCATATTGTCTACTATAGATTTGCCTTCAGTAAATTGGTACCAAATTTGAGTATTAGTTGCCATTTACACAATATTGCATGCAAAAGATATCCCATCTGAGCATAAGTTGGCGTTTACATCTTATCACATGTTAAAGAGATCACTTTTTGCATGTTTTAAAAAGAATTATACCAAAATTGCATACTTACGATAAATACTTTGTGGCATGTTTCATGTAAATTTAAACAACATTTGAATATTTGTTGATATTATTATCATATATCATACTATAGATATCTTTTT
>MJUU01046887.1:302-13011 GCA_002080025.1 Modiolus philippinarum | reverse complement strand
GTGCAGCGAGGTAAGTTCGTAATCGGTAAATCATTTTAGTAAATGTCATCTTTTTTATATAACAACGATTTCTGTACGAATCATTGCCTGTCAGCTTTGAAATATTGAAAAACTTGGTATGTTATTTTAACGACTTCCACATTGTCTTTGTGCCATGACACCTTCCACTTTGTCTTTGTGCCATGACACCCCTGTTGAAATGAATTATTAAAAATTAAAAACGAAACACATTGCTATTTTCATGATAAATCTGACCTTTTCAGAGACAAACTTTATGAAAGGAAGCAGGAAAATTTATTGCACCTGTAAAACACATTAACTGATCACAACAGGTGATCTGATTATGACCAGCAGATTTATCCGGGGTATCTCACGAGCTGTCCCTTACATTGTAATAATTATATGTGATGACAATTATTTCTATATTCACACGAGACTCAAGATAATGTTCAAGTTTTCTTAGTTATAGGCAAATTATGAGTATAGACAGGTTGAGTTACACATGTAAGTTGGTGCATGGTGCTGTCTGTTTTGTACTAACAGGGCTAGGTACTTTCGTTATCTTACTTGTTCTGCATACATGTATATGCGAGTTACATGTAGGTAGTGTTTGCACTGTAATCCTCACTGCGCTTGTTGTCCATATTTGATATAAAAATTTATCCAGATTATGTCAGTCTGATTGTTAAATTTCACCAAGATTTAAATTTGAGTACTGCTAGTGCTTTAGTTTTGTGGCGTTCTTGTTCACTTTTGTTTGTTTGTTTTGTCTTTGTCATACTGTCTCAATTCTTGTTGCTGTGAGTTGCCGTGATGTTGGATTTATGATTTTAGAATTTCCCCTTTCCTTTTCTTGCTTCGGTATTCGTTTGCCGATGTATTGTACCAATCCTTGCAGCAATTAAAGAATGTATCACAAACTTGGTTAATGCCTCTACATGGTAGACTGTAGTCTTTGAAGTTATCTATATTCTAGTAAGCTGGCCAGTACTTAGGTACTTTTTATTTTTTTTCTTCTTTTGCGTAGAATTTTGTTTTCTTTTTCTTTTTTTAAATTGACGTGTTATCGTCCTGATATAGCTGAAACAGACTTTAAAATCTAACTTATTTATCAATTATTCATTACCAATTCTACCTTCTAAGCAAATTACTGAATTATAGATTCAAGTCATATAGGGAATTTGTAAATATAAGCTTTGTTTTGCGAATTCTTTAAACGATTCTGTTGAAATACTGATAATGTGTATTTTTATATATTTTTTTGTATGCAATAAATTTTTGAACAAACTATGTATACAATAAATTATGTTGGCTTTTGCACCATATTGTCTACTATAGATTTGCCTTCAGTAAATTGGTACCAAATTTGAGTATTAGTTGCCATTTACACAATATTGCATGCAAAAGATATCCCATCTGAGCATAAGTTGGCGTTTACATCTTATCACATGTTAAAGAGATCACTTTTTGCATGTTTTAAAAAGAATTATACCAAAATTGCATACTTACGATAAATACTTTGTGGCATGTTTCATGTAAATTTAAACAACATTTGAATATTTGTTGACATTATTATCATATATCATACAATAGATATCTTTTTGTTGCCACAAAAAGTGAGCCACAATTGAGCATCACTTGTCATTTACATTGCAACGCAGGCATACTAAGATTATCCTTTGGTTGCATGTTGTAATTAGTTTGTACTGAACTTGAGTATTTGCTGTGATTCACATGACTTTAACATGATTTTCGATTATTTGACTTCCAAATTTTTGGTTTTATCTGCACTGATGAGACATAAGTTGTCGAAATAAGCATATGCAGAACATAAATTAACAGTAACTTCGGTATTTAGTTATTCTCATCACTGTAGAAGTTCTACAGTCTACAGTCTACATTTACATTTTGTGGACCGCTGTGGGATATCATTTTCCCAGATTTTAACAGATTTTTTTCCTTTAAATGCTTAATTGTTGATTCCTCTACCGGATTTGGCTTTTCTACCGGTCTTGACATGTTCATTTTTTTTCTTTGCCGTGCTCATGGTTTGTCTTTGTTTCTTTGGTTTTAGTTCTGTTCCCTTTGTCTATTGTCTTTGGATTGTTCTTTTTGGACTGACCGTTCTATTCTCACTTATTTTACATCATATTGCATAGTATAGATATCACCTTTGTTGCGTGTTTTAGCTACCTACATTCTGACCACATTTGATTATCAGTTGCCTTTACATTATATGGCAGGTTAATGGTACCCCTTTTGCTGCATATATTAGGCAAAGTTATACCAAAGTTGAGTATTTGTTGATATTTTATATCAGATGTAAATAACCTTTCCTGATTGGCGTAGAAGTAGTCATGTGGTATTCATTAATCTGTGGTATATCATGATATGGATATTATCGTAAGTGCTCAACTTAACTACAATCAAATTTAAATTTACAAGTAAAACTGTTGTATTTGCTGATTTTTATGCAACTGTTATTGTTGATAATTTAGTGTTAACATTTAGATAAAATGTAAAATATTCTTAAATAAAATAAACACAATAGTTACTTATTTAGAGATCATTATCACGATTTGACTGTCTTTGGGATAGCAATATGGACTGACACATCGATAATACCCTCGCCTTCGTCTTGGGCATTATCCATGTGTCAGTCCATATCGCTATCCCTTGTGCAGTCAATATCTTATGCTAATGCTCTATATATAAGTAACTATTATATAAGTATTAACATCATATTGAGTGTTATAAATATCCCTTTTTGTATGTTTTAGGTGAATTTTAACAAATTTTTATAGCTTAAGTTGGCATTTATATTGTATTGCATACTAGAAATATCCTTTTGGTTGCATTTTTAAAGTAAGTCCACACCAATTCAATTTCTTGTTCGTCGAAACCGCCCGCCTGTATTTTTTCAAAAGTGAAATAAAGATAAAATTATTTTCTCGCTTCCTGTTTGAGAAAAATCTGTTCACATGGTTTACGTTTGCTGACAAAATTGACAAGTTTACTGTCTTTAATTGATATATTTCATGATAAATGCCGATATATTCAAAATGTATTATGTTTTAAGTAGTAAACATGCTTCATCGATATTTGACGCCGAAGGAACATCTTTTTTTCAATCGTGTAGCGAGGTAAGTTTGTAATTAGTAAATCATTTTAGTAAATGTTATCTTTTTTTATATAACAACGATTTCTGTACGAATCATTGCCTGTCAGCTCTGAAATATTGAAAAACTTGGTATGTTATTTTAACGACTTCCACATTGTCTTTGTGCCATGACACCTTCAACTTTGTCTTTGTGCCATGACACCCCGGTTGAACTGAATTATTAAAAATTAAAAACGAAACACATTGCTATTTTCATGATAAATCTGACCTTTTCAGAGACAAACTTTATGAAAGGAAGCAGGAAAATTTTTGGACCTGTAATCAACACATAAACTGATCACAACAGGTGATCTGGTTATGACCAGCAGATTTATCCGGCGTATCTCACGAGCTGTCCCTTACATTGTAATAATTATATGTGATGACAATTATTTCTATATTCACACGAGACTCAAGATAATGTTCAAGTTTTCTTAGTTATAGGCAAATTATGAGTATAGACAGGTTGAGTTACACATGTAAGTTGGTGCATGGTGCTGTCTGTTTTGTACTAACAGGGCTAGGTACTTTCGTTATCTTACTTGTTCTGCATACATGTATATGCGAGTTACATGTAGGTAGTGTTTGCACTGTAATCCTCACTGCGCTTGTTGTCCATATTTGATATAAAAATTTCTCCAGATTATGTCAGTCTGTTAAATTTCACCAAGATTTTAATTTGAGCTTTGTACCATTCCTTGCAGCAATTAAAGAATGCATCACAAACTTGGTTAATGCCTCTACATGGTAGACTGTAGTCTTTGAAGTTATCTATATTCTAGTAAGCTGGCCAGTACTTAAGTGCTGGGAAATCGACAAAATGCATAATATTGCAATATCCATACCCTCGTGCAGTGACTATACACTTAATTAGTTTTTGGTGTCGCCTTTAAATAAGCTTGGTTTGTTGTGCACTTTATAAATTTCTGATTCTGTTACTTGCTAGGCCTCTAAACAGTATATAATTTTTGTCTGTCTTCCAAATGTTTTCATTTTATCTGGGCTAAAGGATACAAAAGAATGTATAGTTTGTCAAAATGAGTACTGAAATTGACTAGGGCTAAAGTATTTTCATTTTTCAATAAGTACTATGGTAATGATTACGTTTGTCATAAAGCTTAGATTTCAAACGTCCATCTTCGTCAATGTATATCAAAAGATCTAAGTATGAAGCTGAAGTAGGTGTGTCATTAGTCTCTTTAATTTCAAGCTCATTGGGATAGATCTTGAGTAAATATTCCTTGAATTTTTTTATTATTAAGAGAAATGTTACGGTTTTGAAAGTTATCTAAAATTATGAAAAGTAATCTTGATAAAAGTCATTTACGTGGAGGATCTTTCATTTCTAAGTTTTTGGCGAAAAATTGAATAAGGGGTTTTTCGTCTAGAAAGAAGCTGTGTTTTTAGCAATGATTTGACAATTTAATTTGTTTTGTACTGCAAATCAATACTTAATGCATGATGTTAGAGCTATGCGAGAAATTGATCAAAATTCTACTAAATTTAGATATTGCAAGTTTCCAAATAAAATCTGTTTTCGGGCAAGCACCGAAGTACCTGCTGCTGGGTTGGTGAATACCCTTGGGGACTAACAGTCCACCATCAGAGGCATCGGCCCAGTGGCAATAAATAACAAAATAGCGAAGTTTCTCTGAATTTTGTTTCTGCTATGCGCATTTCGACAACTTATGTCTCTTCAGTTCAGATCAAATTAAAACTTTTGGAAATCCATACTACGCAATATGTGTAACACCTGATAGAGAAAAAATTACCAATATGATCTAAATGTTAAGCAAAAAATCTGCTGAGGTAAGAGCTATGCGAGGAGGAGAGACTCATTATAGATCAAAACTTTGCTAAATTTAGATATTACAATTTTCCAAATAAAATCGGTTTTCGAGCAAGCACCGAAGTACTTGCTACTGGGTTGGTGAATACCCTCGGGAACTTACATTCCACCATCAGAGGCATCGGTCCACAACATGTCTTTAAAGTGCAGATCAAATCAAAACATTTGGATTCCATATACCGAAATATGTGTAAAAGCTGATAGAGAACAAAATACAAATAGGATCTAAATGTTAACTAATAATCAGCTAAGGACAGGGCTATGCAAAAGGGAGATACTCATTTTTGAACAAAATTTTGCTAAATTTAAATATTGCAAGTTTCCGAATATAATAAGTTTTCGGGTCATCACTGAAGTACTGGCTGCTGAGTTGGTGAATACCCTTGGGGACGAACAGTCCACCAACAGAGGCAGCGATCCAGTGGTAATAAATGAATTTTGTGAGTGGATTCGATGTGGTTTTTGCCTCTGCAAAACAGCACCCAATGATGGACTTCAAATTTGTTTTATCGTCGAATGCGTATTCTTCACGTCAGAATTATTTTAAAAAATGATTCACAATAATCCGTGAAAATTTATTGGTATCCCAATTTTTTGACGAATAAGACTTAATTCAAAAAGAAGAAGCGGCTGACGCAATGCTTGTTAACTGCAAACAAAATTGCATTTTTGCACTGGTTCTCTTGTTTCAATAAATAATAATGATGCAGACTAAATAAGTCCAAATAACCTGAAGTACATCTTTTATATCCTTTTTTCAGGTTACATACTGAGTACAAAATGGCTGATAACTTTACTTCTAAACAGTTTTACCGGTATCTATGTCATAAAATTGGAAGTGAAAAGGAGGTTCAATTTCGAAGGGAATTTTTCAAAGTAAAGGATATATCCGACAATCATAAAGACTTGAACTTAGAATATATCAGCAGTGGGAGCAAAGCTGAAGGCCTGGATATTCAAGGCAGCGACTTCGACATAATGACAATGGATAAATTAAACGTAGTTCATACTGAATATCCATGCAGTAAACTTTCAGAAAAACAAGATTTTACACTGCTAATGGATTCCACAAAACCCGGATTTACTAAGATCATTGTTGTGCCTCCTTTGTGGAGTAGGGTATGCCATTTTATTCGTATACTAGGGTTTGCAATAGATTTATGTTTCACAGACAGACAATTGATATTACGTAATGTATGCTTCAAAACTTTTGCCATGAAAATGTTTTCGCGTAAGGTACAACAAAATATAGTCGAAGCATCAGATTTATTGGAGGTTCACGGTCCATGTACGTCAACTAAAGACAAATCTGTTGATGAGGTGTTTTGTTTTAGAGTTGATAAATGGCCAAATGCGGCTTTAGAATGGATATCAAGGCCACGATCACATAACTGGCCATCGAAAGACTTAATTGAAGAAATACGCGATGAAGAAAAGTCAGTTTTACTGGTAACCATTGGAAGCAAGTTTGGTACAGAAGAAGATAATCAACATGAATGGAGGATATCATTTTCTGTTGCTGAACTCATGCTGGTTCATAGTTTTAATCATACTCAACTACTTTGTTATGCCTTGTTAAAAATTCTGCTGAAAGAGGTGATAGACAAAGAAGCTAAAAATTTACTGTGTTCCTATTTCATGAAGACTTTGTTATTTTGGTTAATTGAAGAAACGGGTGTTGCTATGTGGGCACCTGAAAATCTGATGAAATGTTTTCAAGCATGCGTTACAAAACTTCTTTACTGTGTAAAATTAGGATATTTTCCTAACTATTTTATCCGACAAAATTACATGTTTCTAAGCAAACATTTTGAGAAGGAAAAAATATGTGCTATACTTGAAGATATACTCCTGGAAGGTATACACTTTGCATTGAGGATAGACACATTAAAGGACTTCTTTTCACATACCAACAATCAAATGTATACGGAAATAAACTTAAAATATCACCCTGAAGATAAAGCTGTATATCCATTAATGCGATATCAATTCAAACCGAGTTTCGATAGCTACCTGTTTTGTTCACTTGAAAAATTGCATCGCTACCTCACTGCTATAAATTCTAACGTTGTAAAAAGTTTATTCTATATGCATTTTACAAGAAGATGTCTTGATATTGCATGTGACACTAGTTATGATTTATCCGGATCAAATAAACATTGTTATCATCAATATCGATCAATAATGCCTTACCTTGTAATAGGTTCAAACTGTAATCTAAATGGATGGCTACCATTAGCTGCTTTTCTTTACCAACACAAACAATTTCAAGAGGCTCTTAAGGTAATAGAATTTGTTTGTTCTGAAATGGACAAAAAACTTAACATAATTATTCCACTTGCAATGCAACGAGGACCATTTACATTTTGTGAAAAAGGTTCGTTCTTAGAGAGATATAAATTATTATGTACAGGTCCACTAATCATAGATTTCAAAGTTGCTTCAGTGTTTGGTCAGTTTTGTCAGGATATTCCATATATGTCTAACAGTTATGGTAATACTGACTCTCTTATTCTTGATGATTCACTACATAAAATTGGATACTATATGCGTTTTATGTGCTACCATTTTATGCATAACTTACCGGGAAAACGCAAAGCACTGTTTGATTTTCAAAAGTCAATTGATAATACTGATATTACAATAGACACAGCCTATTATTTATTATGGCCTTTAATTTGTTATTTTGAATTTTGTGATATTTCTAATACCGAATATTCATGTAACAACCTAGAGAAATATCTCGAAGCATGTAAATTATCTCTGGATCATCCTAATTTTAAAACTGTTGTGGCTAAAAGGGTGGCATTGGATATTGAAGAAGCGCTATTATCTCAGTTTAGATCAGTGAAAAAAAGAAAGACAAAACAACAAAAATCAAATCAAAGCAACAAAAAACAAAAAAAATGCAACAGTAGGAGTTAAATGTGAGTGTGAGGAATCAACCGATGACTTAATTACTCTGAAAGACAATTTCGACTTCGGCTCATAGAAAAAGTAAATATTTGCTAAACCCCTACAAAACAAATCCTTCCAACGAATATCTGATAGGACAGGCAAACCATAATATTTCCTGCATATGTTTTTTACTATGCGGTAAACAAAAATAATTCCTATAGATAACATTTTTATTCGTGTAAATAATGTCATTATGCAAACATAAGATACGCTTACGTAAAAGTGGTTAATCTGGCGGCTCGCAAATCTCACGGTTTTGTTCAAAATTACAGGACTTTATTTTGACGGTACTCATATTTCGTGATTGCTTATAATTTACTGTATGAAGTCTCATATAAATTATATTCAGAATGGTGGTCAATAAAGCGAAAATTATGTCCTCCCGAAAATAACCACTTATACTGTACGCAATTTCTATAGTTACATCTTCACTATAAACCTAATAAAAACATTAAATTAACTGTGTTTCAAATCAATATTTGTATTTCACCTTATACATGTATTTGTATAAATAACAGAACCATTTTTCTTTTATGATTTTTTATGAGGTGTTTATGTGTTAATACACATGTGTTAAATTTTTCAAATGTAAAATCGAGGGGTCAACGTTCATTTAAGCATGATAATTTTAGAGTTTTAAATATATATGAAGGAATTATGAATGTATGGGAGAATAAATCTAAAATTTAGATACAATTTCAATATAAATTTTGTTCATATTTTGCATATTGATAAAGATGTAGATTTTGTTGATATTTTTCATAAATTTTAAACCATTATAATGTTCATAAACAAAAATGAAAATGGGTCATCGTTGAATTTAGATGAATAAATTATGAAATGTTGATTTCTCTTGTGGTATCTAGGTATATTTTTTTACCAGAATTTCATCTTCTTAAATTTTTGTTCTCTTCCAAATTCACATTCAAATTTGAAGCTCTTGATTTTTGGTGCAATTCTGTCAATAAGAATGATGCAAAAGGTATGAAAGAACGAATTTAAAAAAAACTTTAGATTCTTCTTTAAATTGAACAATTATTTTAGTAACTTTCTAAATGCATGAAACCTAAACAAACAAATCAACTCATTGATGAAGGCCTCATGATGACTTCAAGATGAAAAACAACAATAAAAGCGTGTCCCTTTGCTTGTTTTTACCATCTATTTCTAGACACCTTTTCTCATGTGCATTTACTCGAGATCCTTTCATTCACCACAAAACTGGACACAAATGACGATATAGTACAACAGATACGTCTTTAACATGTTATTGATATTCAGACTGTATTCAAAATACCCAAGATGCATAATAAACAGTAACTAATTATGGTGTATACGAGTTTCAAGGAGTAACCCCTCATCAGCAGCTAAGAATAAAAAAGTATGAAAAGCTCCAATCCTGAAATAGTCAGGAAAAAGTATACTTTACCAATAATATCAAATATGGCCGATCAAGCATATGTCAGTGTGAACATTCCATAATTAACTTTCATAATTAAGTTTAATAATAACACAGCAGTACAAATTTGCTTGGATATATTATATATATGAATTGTAAATGATTGCTTGAATAAGTATTTGTGAACGAGAGTGCAAGTTTTGTTAGTCTCGTCATGCGACGACGAGATTTCAGGATAAATTTTGCAACCCATCCTTTCCTCCGAAAGGATGGGTTGCATTAAGGCCTTAAATCGGCCCACTGATTTGCCAAGAAATAAATTTAAGTAAAATCATAATTTATTTTATACCTTTCAACACCAGAACATTTGTAGTGATTAACCATAGGTGAACTTTTTTCAAAGCATTGCTCCATTTCACTAAAATTAGTTCATTTTTAACACCCCTCTTGATGGCAATTAATATTGAGCCTATGGAAAAATAGTCAACATGGGGTATATTCAAGCTAAATTTTAACCGTGCCTTGCATTTGGAACCAAGCTAATAATTTGAAAAGAAATTACTTATTTAATAAAAACAAACAAAATGTTTCCGCGTGCAATTCATATAAAAAATTGTATTTTTAAAGTGAAAATTCAGTGTATTTAGGATATTCCGTTTTGTTATCTGTCTCATTTTCAAAATTTGCTTGATTCATATATGAAAATTAGAGTTTTATACACATCAAAATTCTCAGCAAATTGGTTTTCTTATATTCTAGGCCTTGCTTGAGCTTTTTTCTGATCTGGCATTTTGCCAAATAAGCTGAACAAGATCTGGCTTTATAAGTAGATCATATTTATTTTTTTAATTTTTCCCGATTTAAAAATGTGTTTTTGTGTATTTGAAACAATATCTATGAGCCGTGGAATAATTAAGTGCCTGAAAACATCATCTATGCATAAATAAAAAATATTCTGAAGACATTTGGTCATCTATTGTCCAATTTCTTTGCATTTTCAAGCTTGTTCTTCGATTTTATAACTGTCCTTTAAGATAAATTTGTCTTCTAAGAAAAAGGTTCCCTTCTCGATAAGTTACAGGAGCCCCTATAACTTTCCTATAGAGGTGACACTTGGACAAAATGGACAAAAATAGTGTTTAATATATGAATCTAACAATCACCTGCCTCATTTAAAATATAACAGTTACACGAATCTTTATTTTTACAGGCTTCATTGGTATAATTCATTATAGAACCTCTTGATATTTTAACAAATATTCCTTAATTATACCAAATAAAGCAAAAGTTATTCAAATTGCAAAAATACATGTCTCGGTGTTTGAATTCGAGGCAGAATTTTCGAAAATCAAAAAAATATCAGAAGAGTAAAACTGATACTTATACCAGTCGAGCGTTTAAAGTCGGCAAAGTCATTTTATTTTAAGTCCACTAAAGTGATTTTTTGTTTAAAATATAGAAATATGTGTATAATTATATGAAAATATGTCGGACGAGTACAAATTCATAGTTATATCCAGAAAATTTCAGAAAATTGGATGGCCTAGTACTCCATTTACCTCGCAAAATGAAGTTTTTATGTATATTTTTCTAACAAATAGTTTTCTGTGTTAAACTGTATTATTTTCCTTAAAAAAATGATTAACAAAAAAATTTTATCATGGATAGAATAGCACCATTAGCATCTTATTCAAATATCAAAAGGAGGTTCATTGTTGTTCTGGCAATTTGCAATTCTTTATTCTTTTTATACTCTATTTGTTCTTTTGACATGGGTGCTAAAGTGAATTGCACATACACATTTTGATATTTTATTGTACAATCTTAAAAAAACATATATTGAAGGTTACATCTAAAACTTATTGTATCAAAATTTCAGGTTGGCCGGAAAATGGCCATTGCAACCCATCCTTTAACGTGTGAGGATTATTGCGCGCGAAATTTTGTTTTTGTTTTGAAATTCATACCTTTTCGCTAAACATGCAACTTCAGGGTACTATTTTTTAACCTGAAGTCTCAAAATTTAACGAGACTTGCAGATTTTATTGAATCGTAGAGATAAATATTCACTGGTGTTTATTTAATTAACTGTTTGAACTTTGACATTTTTCTGAAAATATTTTAATTAGTTATAACAGTGACTATGGAAATACTATTGTCGCTGAAGATTTGAATTCTAGTTGGTTATTTGAAGCTATTTTATTAAACAAAAATAAATCCTATAAACCCAGAAAAATATTTACTACATATCTTGCTTCCAGTTTAACAAATGTTGGTCAGTGCCATATTTTTATCGAAAAGTTCATGTTAATTTATATTTTTTGTTCGTGGTAGTTCAGTAAAGTAACTATGGTCTTATAACTAAATACCGAATTTACTGTAAATTTAATATCTGTATATGATCATTTCAACAACTAATGTCTCTTCAATGCAGATAAAATCTAAACATTTGAAAGATCATCAACTCAAAGATGTTTAAAAACTAAAAAAAAAGAACAAATAACCAATATGATCTAAATAGAAAGCTAAGGACAGATCTTTGCACGAGAAAAATATTCCTAGTTTAATAATTATTGGGGTCCATTGAACAGTATTTCTGATTATTTACAATAAAATGAAAATGTGTTTAAACCTCATTTTCAGTTTCTCTTTTTTTATGCATGGACTTGGTACTGGATCTGGCCTCCCATTTCGATATCTTTGGTAATGAGTCCTCCTTTTTACTACATTTGGATCATAGCATTCTATATTATTTGATTTTTATGCTGTCGGTGATAGGTCACTTCTTGAAACACGTGAACAGCATAAAGAAATTGACTGTTTATTATGCGAATTGTGTATTTTTGTATTTTGACAATGACATTGAATTGCATTTTATTACAAGGTGAATTTTTCACAATTTTCCGAATCCAAAGGCGGCTTTAAAAAAGAGTTTACCATAACACCACCTATATTTCACTTAAATCACACTGTTTACTTGTTTTCTATTAGCTTTAATAATATTTTGGCTTTTGGTTTTTCAAAATGTTTTCATTAGTGTACAAGTGTTCATCTACAGAACTAAATTTACAGTTGCATCGGTATCAAGTTATCTATATCAGAATAAAGTGCAATGAAAACCAACAGAAATTGCAGAACATAGAAAGCTTTGAACAGTTGCTCATTAATAATATATTACTTGAGCGAGTCTAACGCCTCGCTCAAGAAATACATTATTACAAATTTTAACCCCCCAAAAAAACCCTCAAAAGACCTAAAAATGACATAAGTTTTATCAAAAAAAGCAAAAAACAGCACAAAAAACCCTATATTTTTGACCCTCAAAAAAAAAAAAAAAAAAAAA